>VWZG01009032.1:98182-138501 GCA_013396735.1 Grallaria varia
TTCAGTTTGTTTGTTTGTTTGTTTTAAATATATATATATTATATATATAGAAACATCCTTATTTATTTGAGGCGTCAGGAGGTGGGTCTGGCACATCCCGACATCGCTGTCGGTCCCTCTGCTCCGGAGCTGAGAGGTCCAGACTGCCCGGAGAGCCTGACCCCACTGCTGGGGCTGGGCCACACAGGGGTGCTGGTGGAGGGGGGCAGGAAGGAATTGGGAGTTCCCTCCCATTCCCTGTGGTTCTCAGTGGGATTTTGCAGCCTGGGCAGTGGGGTGAAGGCACTGCTGCATCTCCTGGACAAGGACCAACATCTCCTTCCTGTGTTGGACCAACCCTGCCCTGTTTGCCTTTCTTTCCCCACCGTGTTCCTGCTGTCACCACAGGACCCAGGTGAGCCCAGTGCTCCCAGAGCTGGGCACCCTGCTGTCCCCAGGGCTGGGCACCCAGCTGTCCCACGGCCGGACACCCTGCTGTCCCAGAGCTGAGCACCCTGCTGTCCCCAGGGCTGAGCACCCTGCTGTCCCCATGGCTGGGCACCCTGCTGTCCCCAGGGCTGGGGACCCTGCTGTCCCCATGGCTGGGCACCCTGCTGTCCCCAGGGCTGGGCACCCAGCTGTCCCACGGCCGGACACCCTGCTGTCCCAGAGCTGAGCACCCTGCTGTCCCCAGGGCTGGGCACCCTGCTGTCCCCAGGGCTGGGCACCCAGCTGTCCCACGGCCAGACACCCTGCTGTCCCAGAGCTGAGCACCCTGCTGTCCCCAGGGCTGGGCACCCTGCTGTCCCATATCCCAGCACCCTGCTGTCCCATATCCCAGCACCCTGCTGTCCCCATGGCTGAGCACCCTGCTGTCCCCAGGGCTGGGCACCCTGCTGTCCCATATCCCAGCACCCTGCTGTCCCCATACCTGGGCACCCTGCTGTCCCCATTGCTGGGCACCCTGCTGTCCCAGAGCTGGGCACCATGCTGTCCCATATCTCAGCACCCTGCTGTCCCCAGAGCTGAGCCAGGTGGGCAAGTGACAGCAATGCGGCTGGTCCAGGGGTGTGCTATAATTGGGATGATATTTTGGGATGGGAGGGGCAGGATTGCAGTCACGTGGGGACTCTTTGTCATTAAAGGTCACCCCTATCACAATGAACCCCTCGTGGTCTCCTCCTTGCCGGGGCTGGGGTGACAGAGATGGGCACAGCCAGCTCCCAGCACCCACTGGCATCACCAGGAATGCCACCAACGTGGGATGAAGAGACCCTTTCCACTGCTTGGGGGGCAGCTCTTCCATCATGGATAACCCCCAGGGGATTGCTGGGGGTGTGGGGGGATCCCTCCCTTGTGCCACCTCCCTGGAATGGGGGACTCTGGGTCCTGGGGAGCACTGAGGGAGCAGCAGCCCGACCGCAACCAGAATGTCCCCAGGGTGGGAAAACTGTCCCCTTGGGGCAGAGGACAAAGCCAGGGTGCCAAGTGCTACAGGACAGGAAGGAAAGCTGGGTGCAGCACCAACGGGCTGCTTTTTGCCCTGATTTCCCTGTTTCCACCTCGGGATCCAGGCAAGACTAGTGCTCCCAGAATGGGACACCCTGTTGTCCCCATGGGACAAGTGACAACCCTGGGGATGAACCAGGGTGTCCCCAACACCACATCGGGAAATAAAAATATCCTTA
Organism: Grallaria varia; assembly: GCA_013396735.1. Taxonomy (NCBI): domain Eukaryota; kingdom Metazoa; phylum Chordata; class Aves; order Passeriformes; family Formicariidae; genus Grallaria; species Grallaria varia. The sequence continues at coordinate 99,850 of VWZG01009032.1, forward strand.
TTTAAAAAAAAGCAATAAACTCTTTCTGGGTAAGCAAAACCCCACCCTGATCCGCCGAAAACCCCGCAGAGGGCGGGATAAATTCCCACCTTCCCAAACTCCCCTTTTCCCGAGGCTGCAGTTCCCACCTCTGCCAGGAGGCGGCGACACCGCGGCGATGGGTTAGAGGGCGGGGCCAAGGCGCGATGGGGCGGGGTTTGTCGCGTGACGTCACGGAGAAGGGGCGCGGCCACCGCGAGCCGCGCGCTCCCGGGTTCATTCATAAGGAGGAGGAGACGCCACCGCCGGGGCGGCCCCGGGGGCAGGTAAGGGACACCCCCGGGACACCCCCGGGGTACCCCCGGCACAGGGACCCCCCTCCCGGCCCCACCCGGGCCATTCGCCGTCCTTCCCCTCCGAGGGCTCGTTCCGTGCCCGGCGGGGTCCGGCGCTGCCGCTGCCGCAGCTCCGCGCGGGGCGGCGGAGGATGGAGGGGTGTTTTTTGGGGGGGCTTTGCTCTCCAAAAGGGTGGGGGGGTGTTGCCCGGGGATTGTCCCTAAGCAGGGCACGGGAGAGGGGGCGGTGGGACCCCCCGACGGGTCCGGGAGGCTCCGGCTGCGGCAGCGCCGAAATAGGTTAAAAGAAAGGGTGGAGAGAGGGGAAAGTAGGTTAAGGGAGACGCGGCGGAGGCTGCCTGGGAAAAGGGATGGGAGCCGGGAATCGTGGGCTTTTTTGGCCGGCAGGTGGAAAATCCCAGGGCGCGCAGCCAAAGCCCTGCGGGAGCCGGGGATGCTGCGGTGGGGAGCTGTATCCCAAAAATAGGGCTGCAATGGGGGATTGCACCCCAAAACTGCGCTGGAATAGGGGATTGCACCCCAAAAATCAGGCTGGAATGAGGGACTGCCCCCCGACAATTGGGCTGGAATGAGGAGCACCCCAAAAAGCGGGCTGGAATGGGAGATTGCACCCCAAAAATTGGGCTGGAATGGGGGGCTGCCCCCCGACAATTGGGCTGGAATGAGGGGGCTGCCCCCCGACAATTGGGCTGGAATGAGGAGCACCCCAAAAAGCGGGCTGCAAGGAGGAGCTGTCCCCCAACACTGTGATGGAATGGGCGGCTGCCCCCAACACTGTGATGGAATGGGAGGCTGCCCCCCAACACTGTGATGGAATGGGGGGCTGCACCCCAAAAATCTGGCTGGAATGGGGGGCTGCCCCCCAACTCGGCCCTGGGATGCGTCCCTGCCGGGGTTTGGTGGGATCCCAGTGGTGCCTCTGGGATCACCGGACTGTCAGGCTGGATTTTTGGGGCCGTTCCGTGGTTCCCACAGCTCCGGGGGCTCCCGGGGGATTCGCTCCATGTGCCGGACAATCCCCCCCTTTGTCCCTCGCTGCCTCCAGGAGCTGCTCCCGGAGTTTTCCCGAACAGTCGCTCCTTTTTCACCCCATTTATCTGCGGGAGCCATCGGCTGCAACCCGGATCCCTCGCAGGGACGGGAAACTCAGGAATCCCAGTGGGCAGCCTGGCGTTACAGGCGCTGTTAAAGCAGGAATGGGAATAAAAGGCTTCTGTGCTCCCGAGGGATTTTGGGGGGGTTCTGGAATGAGGTGCCCTTTCTGCTGTGTCTGCAGCCAGGGGGGCTGTGGGGGTGCTGAAGGTCCCCAAAAAACAGGTCTGGCACCGATGGGGGTATGCTTTGGTTTCTTATGGCTCTTGGAGGGACAAATGACATTGGGTTTAGGAGTTTCGGGGCCTCTCTGCACTGTGCCAGGGCAGCTGGGCATCCCACGGTCCTGCATCCCACGTCCCCCCCAGGGATGGGCCCTGGGGGCCCCCAAAAGTGGGGGCTGAGTCCTGGCGTGGCCGTGACTCGGCAAAGCTCCAGTGCCACCCTTTGATCCTCGTACCTCCCCTGCTTCCCTCTGCCAGGCGCTTGGTCAGCTAAGGGATGTCCTTAATCCTTGGATTAGGCTTGGCCTGGGGCCAGCCCTGCCCCTGCTGGGGTTTAAATCCACTTGTCACGCTCTGCTGAGCTGGGATGCTCCGGCAGCCTGGGATGTGCCAGCCTGTGCCCTCATCCCTGAGGTGCTGCAATCCCACAGCCCCCAAGGATTAAAACGCTTCCCATTAGGCTTAAACTCAAGTTTTACTAGAGCTGGCTTTTGGTTTTCCTCCCTCTATGCTCAAGGGTCGCAAATCCTGGGGAGGGGCTCTGGAATTGGGTTGGTTGGCTCCATGCTGGTGGGGTGCTCCTTTACTGGGAGCTACTGGGAGGAACTGGAGCCTGGAGGATGCTCCTTTGGGGTCGTCCCAGCCCACATCCCGTAAATACCAGGCTGAGCCCCCAGCGAGCCCTCTCCTGTGCCATGAGCTGTGTCTTGGAGCCTTGGAGAGGCCCCTCCTGGATGGAGAGGCCCCTCCTGGATGGAGAGCCCCTCCTGGATGGAGAGGCCCCTCGTCAGGAGGCACTGGTGGGGCAGAGGCTGTGCCGCGGCTCCCACGGGACCGTGACGACCGCGGGAGTTTCCATGAGAGCAGCAGGATTTCCATGCGGAGCTGCATCCGGGTTGGGCTTCTTGGTTATTTTTCCCTTCCTTCCATCCCCTGTGCTCTCAGCTTATATTTTAATGTTATATTTTCCTGTGGGAAACACCTTCCGTTTCACTGCAGTTTGTGTTTAAACTTCGATATATTTCTTTTTTTAGTGACTTCATTTCCTTGTGGCAGATGCATAAGGATTTCCTCCAGCACAGGGAAAACCTTCCTTTGGCTTTGTTTGGCATCAGCTGCTCCGTGCATGGGTGCTGTGACTCCACAGCAGGGGTTAGTCCCTCTCCAGTTTGGGATGGAGTTGGGATCTGATGATGCCAGGCATCCCATAAAACCTCTAACAAAACATTTTGGGGTACGGTGCAGGGGTCTGTAGGCAGATGCCTTGGAGCATCCCAGTGGGGGGAGATAGGGCCCCCAAATCGCTTCTCCACTGGGATTTTCCCTGGATGATGATTCCAGTGCTCCCTCTTGGGCAGGTGTCACCTGGTGATGAAGAGGAGCGGGATGCGCTGGTGGCTTGTCACTGTTCTGGGGGTGAGTATGGCCTGGTCTGTCCCATCCCACCCTATCCCACCCCTCTGGTCTCTGCTTTGGGCACCTCTGATGCTCAAACACCACGCCACAGCCGTAGCAGGGCATCCCAAAACACCCCACCTGGAAACTTGCAGCAGCTGGGGAGATGCCCCCTTTGGATCGAGGGTTTTTTCGTCCCCAAATTCTTCCCCCTCCTTTTCTCTCCTTTGACAAACCTTCTGCCATGGCAGGGGCTGGCAAGGAATGAGGCACCTCTGAGGCCCCAGAGTTGTTCCATGTCTGGGATATGCCCTTGGGATGGGCCACGCTGGTCCCCCAAGGGCTGCAGTGGGTGCCTTGGCCGTGATGAGTCGGTCACCATCCTGTCACTGGAGACGGATTCGCATTGACTCCAATGGGTTTGCCTTCTGTCACATCCCTTGTGGGAGCACAGCGTCCACCATGGCTCCAGCAACCCCTTTGGATCCTTCCTGGGGCTGGGAATGGGTTTGCCGGGCCCCACACGGTGGGTTTGTGACCATCACTTCAGCAGGAGTGGGGTTGGATCTCTCACTGCACAGGGTGGGTTTGTGACCATCATGGCACTGATGATCAGTTTGTCCCCCTCGTGTCACTGATGAGGATTTGTTCCCTCATGTCACCGGTGAAGGCTCAGTGCCTGCCATGATCAATGTGCCAGTTTCGCCTCCCCCACGTGCCCTGGGATGGATTCCCCTCTGCCCTGTCACCCCTGTGCCCCCGAAGCCACATTCCCACTGGCACAGGCCCTGGAGCAGCAGCGCTGTGCCTTTGGATTGTCCCTCAGGTGCTGAGCAGAGCCAGCGTGGGGGCCGAGAGCGGCGATTCCCGGGAGCGCCGGACAGTGGGATGTCCCCCCGGAGAGGAGCCCGCCGGGGTAAGCCATGCCCACCCATGGCACATCCCTGGGGTAAGCTGTGCCCACCCATGGCACATCCCCGGGTAAGCCGTGCCCACCCGTGGCACATCCTCGGGGTAAGCCGTGCCCACCCGTGGCACATCCTCGGGGTAAGCCGTGCCCACCCGTGGCACATCCTCGGGGTAAGCCGTGCCCACCCGTGGCACATCCTCGGGGTAAGCCGTGCCCACCCGTGGCACATCCTCGGGGTAAGCCGTGCCCACCCGTGGCACATCCTCGGGGTAAGCCGTGCCCACCCGTGGCACATCCTCGGGGTAAGCCGTGCCCACCCGTGGCACATCCTCGGGGTAAGCCGTGCCCACCCGTGGCACATCCTCGGGGTAAGCCGTGCCCACCCGTGGCACATCCTCGGGGTAAGCCGTGCCCACCCGTGGCACATCCTCGGGGTAAGCCGTGCCCACCCGTGGCACATCCTCGGGGTAAGCCGTGCCCACCCGTGGCACATCCTCGGGGTAAGCCGTGCCCACCCGTGGCACATCCTCGGGGTAAGCCGTGCCCACCCGTGGCACATCCTCGGGGTAAGCCGTGCCCACCCGTGGCACATCCTCGGGGTAAGCCGTGCCCACCCGTGGCACATCCTCGGGGTAAGCCGTGCCCACCCGTGGCACATCCTCGGGGTAAGCCGTGCCCACCCGTGGCACATCCTCGGGGTAAGCCGTGCCCACCCGTGGCACATCCTCGGGGTAAGCCGTGCCCACCCGTGGCACATTGCCGGGTAAGCCGTGCCCATCCATGGCACGTCCCCCCGGAGCCGCTCCGGGCAGGGCTCACCCTTCTCTCCCTCACCACAGGGCCCAGGGGGGACGTGCCGATCCTGTCCCGCCGGCACCTTCTCCCTGGGGGACACATCCTGTGCCACCCACACGCAGTGCCAGGCCGGGAACAGGGTGCTGGTGGCCGCGGGGACGGCGCAGAGCGACAGCCAGTGCGGAGCCTGCCTGCCAGGGTGAGCCCCCTGGGGGACCCTGCGGACCCCCGAGCCCGCTCCGCGCCCCATCCTCACCCTGCCCTCCCACCCCGCAGGTTTTACAGCCCTGGAGGGCAGAGGGACCCCCGGGGCCACTGCCTGCCCTGCGCCGCTGCCCCCCGCAGCACCCTGGGGTGCCCAGGTGGGTGCTGGAGCTGCGGGTGTCACCCCGGGTTAGTGGGGGGGTGGAGGAGCAGGATGTGGCCCCCTTGGGGTGCTGTCCTGGCAGCTGGGAACATCTGGAGCGGCTCCTGCTCCCAGCTGTGGCAGGACTCCCGGGAAAGAGGGATTTGATCCCGGGAAAGCGCCTCGCTGGGGCTGAGCCGGGGCCTCCCCCCAGGCCGGCGGCGCGGCCGCAGCCCCGAAACACCGGGCCGGGCGCTGGGCACCAACGGGACACGGGGGAGCCCCAGCGGGGCCGAGGAGGAGGAGGCGGCGGCGGCGCAGGCGGCCGTGCTCACCATCGTCCCCATCTTCTGTGCCATGGGATTGCTGGGAATCCTGGTCTGCAACCTGCTGAAGAAGAAGGGGTACCACTGCACTGCCAGCAAAGACCCCCAGCCCGGCAGCACCGGTGAGCCCTGGCTGTGCCAGAACACCTTCTGGGCAACCCAGTTCCAGCCATCCATGCCACATCCATCCATCCATCCCACATCCATCCATCCATCCATGCCACATCCATCCATCCATCCATCCATCCATCCATCCATCCATCCATCCATCCATCCATCCATTCATCCATCCCTCCCACATCCACTTCATCTCGCTCAGCCCATCCCTGTGGCTTCTGCTCCTTGTTGTCCCAGGGCGTCCTGCTTGGATTTGGGGTGGTTTATCCCCCAACACAGTCCCCCCCTCCCAACTTCTGCCCCCAGGTCCCAGCTCCATCTACCAGCTGGAGGACGCCAACGAGGACACCATTGGGGTGCTGGTGCGGCTGATCACTGAGAAGAAAGGTCAGGAGGCATCCCTGAGGGGTGGAGGGGGTGATGAGGGCCAGCCCCCCGTGTCCCCCACCCCACTGGTGTCCCCCACCAGCAGAAAACGCCGCGGCGTTGGAGGAGCTGCTGCGGGAGCATCACAGCCAAGAGCCGGTGCCACCCAGCTGGGCCCCCCTCAACAAGTAAGACCCCGCTTGGGGCTGCACTGAGGACCCCCCATGGTGGGAGCAGCCCCTCGGTGATGGCATCTCCCCCCTCTTGCCAGGCTGCACCTCCTGCCGCAGTTTGCCCCCTCCTGCCAGCACCAGCAGCACCCGCACACCGTGCAGGGCGCCGCGCCCTGCGCCCGCTGCACCCAGAAGTGGCCGCAGGTGCTGCCCCCACCCAGGGCCACCAGGGGCCCCAAACCCGGCGAGGTGACCATCCTCTCTGTCGGCAGGTGAGCCCGGACCCCACCAAGGTGTGTGTTGCCTGCCCACGGTGGGGACAGGTTGATGTGATGTCCCCTGTGGGGACAGGCTGATGTGATGTCCCCCATGGGTGCAGCCTGATGTGATGTAACCCATGGGTGCAGACTGGTGTGATGTCCCCCAAGGGTGCAGGCTGATGGGATGCCCCCCATGGGGACAGGCTGATGGGATGTCCCACTATGGGGACAGGCTGATGTGATGCCACCCATGGGTGCAGGCTGATGTGATGTCCCACCATGGATGCAGCCTGATGTGATGCCCTCCATGAGTGCAGGCTGATGTGATGTCCCACCATGGGGACAGGCTGATGTGATGTCCCCCATGGGTGCAGCCTGATGTGATGTAACCCATGGGTGCAGACTGGTGTGATGTCCCCCAAGGGTGCAGGCTGATGGGATGCCCCCCATGGGGACAGGCTGATGGGATGTCCCACTATGGGGACAGGCTGATGTGATGCCACCCATGGGTGCAGGCTGATGTGATGTCCCACCATGGGGACAGCCTGATGTGATGCCCCACCATGGGGACAGCCTGATGTGATGCTCCCCTGGCAGGTTCCGGGTGTCCCGGATCCCAGAGCTGAGGAGTGAGGGGGGCACTGAGCCCCTCCGGGGGCCCCTCCCCGGCAGTGGGATGAGACCCCCATGGCTGAAAGGCACCGACAGCCCCCTCGAGGTGAGGTGGGGTGGGGAGGGAAGGGCGGTGGGGAGCCCTCAGAGGAGCCTTCCTGGGGAAAAACGAGCTCCAAGAGGCTGGAGCAGCCTGGCACCCCCAGGCCTCTTCCAGCAGCAGGGAGGCTTAAAAAAAAACACTTTAAAAATTCAGCACTCCTTTATTTTCACCCCCCTGCATTTCAGGTGGTTTTGGGTGGGGCTGGGGGTGCATGTGGGGTGGGTGCTGGTGCCAAGGGATGCTACAGGGGTCCTAATACACCCCCGTGCCCCTCTTAGTACCCCTCCATCCCCCCTTAATACCACTTAATCCCACTTCTATAGGTGCCCAGCTGTGGGGACCCCCCGGCAGGAGGGAGGGGGCCAGGGCAGGGCCTGGCACAGGGTGACACGGGTGGCACAGCCAGGGGGCTGCTGGTGACTCATGGGCAGCTGCAGGGGCACACGTGTCCCTGGACACATTCCCCCCTCCCTGTTCCCCCTTCGTGCTGCCCGTGCTGGTGCCCACGTGTGCCTGGGCATGGGAGGGGGGAGCGGGACAGAGTGGCTGGGAAAGGCCCTGGGGCTGTTGGTGACAGTGGCTGGAGATGTGCCCAGGTGGGCAAGAGGCCAATGGCACCTGGTTTGTGTCACCCACAGTGCGGTGGCAGGACCAGGGCAGGGACTGTCCCTGTGCTGGCACTGCTGAGGCACCTCCAGCCTTGGGGGCAGTTCAGGACACGGAGGGGCTGGAGTGTCCAGGGAAGGGAACGGAGCTGGGGAAGTGGCTGGAGGTGACAGCGATGAGCAGTGTCCTCAGGGGCCACCCCAGACACCTCCCTCAGCCCGGGCTGTCCCCTGCCATCTGGGGACACCCTGACTCTGCTGAGCCCAAATCCTGCAGGAGCTCAGGGGCCTGGACCCACTGCTGGGGGTGGGCACAGCCTGGGGAGCACCCCTGAGCAGGAGTTGTCCCCTCCAACATGGGATGTCCCCGTGCAGTGACAGCCACAGACAAGTGACACCAGGTGGCTCCTGCGAAGGGCCTACCCAGCCTCATCTGTGGTCATCCCTTGTCCTCCATAGGTGGCACCAGGCCTGGGGGCTGCCTCAGGGGGACAGTGACACCCACAGAGACCCCCTGGAGGGAACAGAGGACACTGGGTGCTGTGTGGAAGCCAGTCCTGCTCAGAGCCATGAGGAGTGGAGGTGCAGCTTGGCTCCAGCTCCTGCTCCTGCTCCTGACACCGAGGTGTCCAGCAGCAGCACAGCAAATCCAAAGTCTTGCCCAGATGGTGGGAAGGATTCCCTGTCCCCGAGGTCCAGTGTGGTGGCTGGATGGACACAATCTCTGGGAGCCATGACACCACAGCATAGCTCAATGGGAAGGATTCCCTGTCCCCGATGTCCAGCGTGGTGGCTGGATGGACACAATCTCTGGGAGCCACGACACCACAGCACAGCTCAGTGGGAAGGTCACTGGATGTCACTGGTGGTCCCCTTCTGGGGCTGTTGAGCTGAAGCCTCTCCAGGACCAGCAGGAGCTCCTGATCTCCCTCCATCACCAGGTGCCAGTGCCCAGGATAACAGGATCACAGGATCACGGGATAATGGGATCACAGGATCACGGGATAAGTCCCACCTCATCAACAACCCAGCCAGGGCACGGATTGCTCTGGGCAAACCTGTTCTCCTGCATCCATCCAAAGTCTCCACCAGCCCAGGAGAACGTGGTGGGGATGCTCCCCATGGAGGTCACACGCTTCACTTCCCACGGGAGCTGTTTCTACAGGATCACACTGGGATCACTGAGATGACCCACCCAAGGCTGGGCTGGAGACCATCCAGCCCCACCACCGACCCAGCCACGTGTTCATGGCCCATCCCGTTCACTCCCCACCACATCACTGTGCCAAAAAAAACAAACCAACCACCAAACCCTGGCGGGCTCTTTTATTTATTTATTTATTTAATTTTTTTTTCATTTAGTTTTTTTTTTTTGGAAACATTTTCATAGTTCTCGAATGTTCTACATCTTACAGGAAATATCAGACAGTTACAAACTCTTGGCTGGGATCTGTCAGGGAGATCACAAACCTGATCTTCAGAACCAAAACCGCAACGGAAAACGAATGGGAAAACAACCCCGAATTCCAGATGGACAAACTGAGGCTTGGGGGGCTCTCCAGGGCAGCAGCTCAAGGCCATGTTCCCTCCACACCTCTGAGACTTGGAAGACGTGCTTACTCTTGGGTTTAAAGGGGTTTGTTTGGGTTTTGGGTGGGTTTTTTTTTTTTTATTATTATTTTTGTTCAAGAGGTCCAATAATATTTAAAACCGAGCTGGTCTGGAGATCACAATTAATTAAAAAATTAATGACATAAAAAGAGGGGTTGGAGCTGCACAGGTTTGCTCCCTGCTGTGGGAATGGGAGGGTTTGGGTGTGTTCCTGGACCCCTCTGTCTCATTTTCCCTTCCTCACCATGCCTCCCAATCCTACAAATCCCTTCCTTTACCCAAGACCTCCAGGAAAACTCCCTAGCTCTGTCCCTTGCAGGATGACACAGGGAGGCTGCAGGTGGCCATGTTGCATCAAGATTATTCCCTACAATCCAGCGTTTCCAAACAGGAATCACTGCCCTTAAACCACAGATTTTCCTATGCCTGCCTTGCAAACACTCCCACCAATTATTTGAGCTGATTACTGGAGAGCCTACGAGTGCAACACCCTTTCCAAGCCTCCCAAGCTCCACAAAAGGCTTTATATTCCTCTTTTCCTTCCCTATGGGAATGCCAGCACACGACACAGGAAGTATTTGGAAGCTGCTCCTGGCTCAGGAGCTCATGATAAAGCCAAGGGAAGATGGGCAGAGGATCACCATGTTTTGGGAACGACAGTTGGAGGGCCTGAAAATATTGGCAGTTAAAAACAAGCCCAAACCCAAAAAAACCCCTGGATTTCTGGATATCCAGCGGCTCTTATTGCTCTTGTTGGCTGGTTGGATTTTCCTATCAAAAATAAAGCCCCAAATGTGGGTTTTCCACCCCCCTAAAAAAGCAAGATCCGATTTCACGCCCTCCAGCTGGGAACCACATCATCCTCCCAAATTCCCTGGGGGAATGCAGGAGATGGCAAACACGGTGGGAGGGGGCTCTGGGAAGGACCATATTCCGGTGGCTGTGGGAAAACCTGATCCTCTGAACATCCAGCATTGAAACCAACCCCTTCAACTTTAACACTTCACAGTAATTCCATCCTGGAACCGGGTTATGTATTATCCATAAAATCCTTGCCTGGAGGGCCCAGCCACTTGGGGGTCTGATGGGTTCAGGCTCCACAGGGCTCCTGTGGGTTGGGGGTCACCACCAGGACTAATATTCCTACTTTTCCCCCTGGATCTCACGTCAGAGCTGGTGTTTCAAAGCCAAGTTAAGGGCAAGGATGGGTTAATGGTCGGGTTGGGACTTATTTTCCCTCCTCTTTAACTGGAATTTTAATCTCAGACACTTCCCTGGCTGCTAAGGATGGTTTAACCCCTCCTGCTCTTCCCCAATAATCCCAGTGTGATGGAGAACCCTTTTCCATAACCAACATCAGCAAAGCTGAAATATATGGGAAGCTGGTGGCCCCCAGCACTGTCCCCACACGAGGCAGGCTGTGACCTCTCCAGGACCTTCACTTAAGCCATGACTTGACCAAGGAGAGGCCTTGGGATCAAGGGAAGGGAAGGGAGCATCTCCCCACCAGCACAGCCCCATGGAGCCACCTCGGGAAGGGTCTCCCGAGTTTGGCACCATGTGGCAGCCCCAGAACCAAGTGGTGGCCCCAGAGCCAAAGTGGTGGCCCAAGCCTAGCCCAACACTGGGTACCAAAGGTCCTCAGTGAAGCCTCTGGCCCAACAGGTGTCAAATATTTCCCCTCTCCATCTCTGGCTGAGTTAATCAAGATTTCTGCCTGGGAATAACGGGATGAGGAGTATTGGATTTGCTCTTGATCCACCCAAAGGAATTCAAAGCCAACTGCCCCATGTCAGCTCTCAGTGGGAACACTGGGTGACCCTCCATACTGAGCTCTTGGAGCTTTCTTCCCACCTTTAGTGCTCTTTCCTTCCAGGACAAAGCCAAACATCTCCCCAGCCACGGGCCAGAATTTCAGGGATTGTTCCTGAAATGGTGTCTGGGATAGTGGGAGAGAGGTGCCAGCTGGCAAAGGTCCTCTGCAGAGCCACAAAGCTCACTAGACCCTTTTTTCCTCCTCCTTTCCTTCCCAAAGTGCAGCCCAAGGGTGCACCTTCCCCATCCCACAGGGATGTCCAGCCTTTGTTCCCCCTGAGGTTGGGGAGTTCAACTAGGACTTGGCTGTGGATTCCCATAAAAACCATCAGAACCAACCAAATGACCCCCACACCGAAGTGCTGCTGCCAACACCCCACCTGACAGACCAAACAGGGGCTGGAAAAGCCCTCCTGGGCCCCTAAGCTGGTTCCTCCCCATCTGGCCCATGCTCCAGGAGCTCCAGGAGTTCCAGGAGCTCCTCCCAGGGCAGCAGAGGCCAAGCTGGGAGACACCAGCAAGAGCAAGGAGGTCTCACCCAGGTGCCAGCAACAGGTCACCTTCTCTTCCAAAAGATCCTGCAGCCTGACCTCTACTCTGCCATATCCTGGTGACCCTCCGGAGCCCTCAGGTCCATCAGGAGACGTGATCCAGGCACAACCAAAGCAGAGATATCTCAACATTGACTCCACACCCCACACAGGTCAGAAACCAAGGCAGGGATTCCCATGCCCAGCTCCAAACCTGACCTCTCCAAAGGCTTTGACAACCCCAGGGCCCAAGGGACAGGGCAGTTGCCAATGGGGTGCACGGAACAATTTTGGCACATTGAGGGAAAATCCAAAACCCAACCAAGTTTTCACCTTGTTAAAAAGCAATAAATAAGCAAACCCTCGTTTCTAAGCTGGGTTTAGTGAGAAGGGTTTAAAAATAAACTGGCCAAAAGTGTTGTCTGCAAACTCAAACTCTCTCTGCTGCCCTCGACACAACTTATTGCTCTGCTGGGACACTCTGTGGTGGGATGGCACCACCTCCGTGACCTCGTGTCCCTGGCCGAGCCACACCCCCCAAAATGCCCCTGTGTGTGACCACTGTCCTCCACCCTGGTCCATGCCACCTGGGGGTCCCTTCCCTGCTCCCACCTCTGCTTCCCGGGAGGAAGGTGACGTGTTTATTGCTATTGTTCCTCTCCTCCCACATCTCCCCGAGCAGAGCAGCCAGAATTCCCCCCTCTCCAGCCTTTCTCCACGGTGCTGGTGTTTGTGCTTGAATGGACATTTCTCCTGGAATGGGAGGGGGCACCTCAACTCTCAAGTTTGGTCTCAGCCCTGCCAATGACACGGGTGCAAGCTGAAACCACTCACCTTCCCCCTGGCCCTGCCTCAAAGACTCATCAACCAGACGCCCTCTTTTCCCACACCACCATACTCTGGAGAAGCAATTCAGACCAACCCCTGGACCTGGAGAAGCTCTTCAGACCAACCTTGGATCTGGAGCATTTCAGACAAAACTGTGAACTCAGAGAAACTCTTCAGACCAGCTTGGGACCCGGAAAAACTCTTCAGACCAAACGCTGAACCCAGAGAAACTCTTCAGACCAACCCTGGATCTGGAAAAGCTCTTCAGACCAAACATTGAACCCAGAGAAACTCTTCAGACCAAACCCTGAACTCAGAGAAGCTCTTCAGACCAACTCTTGGACCTGGAGCTCTTCAGACCATCCCTTGTCCATCTCCTTGCCTCCTTCCCCAGCTCCTGGCACATCCCTGCCCTCAAGGAAGGGTCCCCTTCTCCCTCCTGCAGCCCCAGGACGTGGCTGAAGGGGAAGCACCTCGTTTTCCCAAGCTGCTCTCAGGGCACATGTCCCTTCCCATCACTCCCCAGTTTGCCCAGTTGGAAGAGCAGCCCAAGGCCCCTGACGGTGCCCAGTCCTCGCCCTCCCTACGACCAGGCGTTAAACCACATTTAGATCCTCTTACTCCTACGAAAAGAAGGGATGAGTTCAGAATTCCACTGCAGATTTCAAACCTACCACGACAGCTATTCTGGAAGACACCAATTTGCTCGGAACACGTGATGGAAGATTGAATAATTGATACTCTCCAACTAAAAAACGGGAACAAACCTGCCTGTTTCAGAAAACCAGCGCTGTGCTTTTCACAGTCCCCTGAACATCAACCACTGGGAAAATCTAGGCTTGGGCAACAACGACGACGACAGGAGGAGAACCCAAAAGAACAAGAAGTGAGGGAGTCTTTGCACCACTCAGCTGGCAAAGTGAACATTCTGAGCTTTCCAAGGACCAAAGAGAGAACTCGACTATTGCTCGGCGTCAGTTACGTGTGTTACACAACTCATGTGGGAGGGGAGGGGAGGGGGAAGAGGCAGAAGATTAGAAAAAAGCAGCTCTTACAAAAACCACTAAAGGATGCATAAAGTGACCCTTGCACTCGGTTTGTTGATTTTGTTCTCGCAAACAGACGAGGTGCTGCGGCCCGGCGGGCCGGGGCACCGATGTAAGACTTGTGGAGTTGCATACAATGGTTGATTCCGGATCTGGGAAAGAGGAAACACCAAAAAACAAGGAGTTACAACGAGTGGGGGGAGAGCGGGGACTTCTCTGCACTCCTGCACCACGGAGAACTGGTCCATAGGGAATTTAATCATCCCTTGAGCTCGGCAGTGGGATCCAATCCAAGGATGTGCCCATGGGATGATCCCTGCTAATTGCCCACCAATTTGTCCTAGGCAGGATTAGCCTAGTGGGATGTGTCCAACAAGGAGAGATTTGGGACAAGCCCAGGGCTGGGTGGGATCTCCGCTGCCTCCCAGTGTTCCCATCAACTGCATTCCTATTAATTGGACGTGACGGACCAAGAACAAGCAGCTGGGTTTTCTGGGATCCTGAGCACCAGAGGGATGTGCAGCAACCCTGGGATTTCTGGGATCCTGAGCACCAGAGGGATGTGCAGCAACCCTGGGATTTCTGGGATCCTGAGCACCACAGGGATGTGCAGCAACCCTGGGATTTCTGGGATCCTGAGCACCACAGGGATGTGCAGCAACCCTGGGATTTCTGGGATCCTGAGCACCACAGGAATGTGCAACCCTGGTGCTCATGGACATGATGACCTCCCAGGTCTCCTTTTAGCAGGGAAGAAACCCACATCCCAGTGATGGGAGGGACTCTTGGTCAGAGAATGTAGGGACAGAACAAGGGGGACTGTTTTTAAACTGCCAGAGGGGATATTGGGAAGCGATTCCTCCCTGTGAGGGTGGGCAGGCCCTGGCACAGGCTGGGCAGAGAAGCTGTGGCTGCCCCACCCCTGGGAGTGTCCCAGGCCAGGCTGGAGAATGTTTGGGGCTGGATTACTGGAGGCTGGAGCAGAGGGATCACTCACATGGATTGGCCAGTGGATTACCAGTGTGGAGGTACGTAGCTGTAGGTGGGGGTCCCTTGAGCCCTGTACGTTGGCACGGACACGGGATGTGCTCCGATGGCGGTGTGCTGGGGGGTGGTCAACAAGGTTCCTGCAAGGGCACCGAGGAACACGGATCAAGGAGAGCTCCCTCGGGGGAGCAGCGCCCATCCCAGGGGCAGGAACAGCACCAGCTGCCTCCTTTGTCCTCTTCCACCATCCCAATTATTCTTCTGCCCATGAGACCTCAGTGGAAGGTGTTGGACTTGTGGGTAGTGCCAACCAGCACCATGGGTGGAATAAACACACCTGAAGCTCCAGCATCTTTTCCATGCTACTTTTGGTCATTACCCCAGCTTGTTACTGGTTTTCCTTGTTTTTTTCCCAATTTTCCTTGTCCCTAAAGACCAGCAGAGCTGGCCACTAACCTGCTGACATCTCCTCCCTGCTGAAGGCACTGGGCTAAGTTACAACAGGGGATCTGAAACATCTGAGGAGCTGGGAGGGATGAGGGATGCAAAAGGAGGTGACAAAACACCCCAAGAGCTCTTCCAGGGAAAACTGGGATGAGCTTTGCCACTCCTCTCCCACGGGCAGTGCAGCTCTTTTGCTTCCTTTAAACCTTGGGATGCAGCAGGATTGATCCCCTTCCAGCCGGGAAGGCTCTGCCTGGTGCCATCTATTTTTTCAGCCAGAGGGATTTGAGGCTGGAATTTGCACAGTGCCTGCCTGGGAAGGGAGAGCACAGCCCTGGATGGCTCCATTCTGGGAGTAACTGGGAGCTCAAACCACATTCCCTGTTTCTGGGTGTCCCTCTACAAATGCTCTTACTGGAATTCCAACACATCCATGTGTATTAATTCCATTTTCCCACTTATCACAGTAAGCAACAGTAAATCTCTCTGGGTGGTTCTTGTCACACCCATCCCTGCTTAGAAGAGGGATTGTATCCCACAATAGGGCCCTATTTCCCAGGCAGTGCAGATGCAAAAGGATGAATGCTGCATTTCTTGGCATAATTCAATATACAGTAAGAGCTGTTACTGAGAGAAATACAGGCTGTGGAAAAATCATGTGCCATCAGTCTAAGGAATCCTGCACAGAAAACGGAGAGGAACTGGGAGAGAGAAACCAAGGATACTGTTCATTTTGTCAAGCAAAAACATGTCAGTACCCTAAAAAAGGGAACTCAAGGAGAGAAGGGGACAAACCTGGTGGTTCCTCTGCTTACGGGACAGACAGAATTTTAGGCTGAGGCAGTGCAGGGAATTTTTCACCTGAGCTAAGTCTCCACAGGCTGTCTGGGATCCATCCCAGGAGAGGTGGAACTTGAGGGCCCACAGAGACCTCCCTGCTTACCTGCTGACATGGCCATGGTGGTCCCGGCGACCATGCCCATGGCCACTCCGTTGGTGCGGGGCGCGGCCACCGGAGCGGGATAGATGGCCGAGGGGATGCTGTTGGGCTGGACCACGGTGGTGTGATGGATAACGTGGGGCTGTGCCGCGTACACCGGCTGGGTGTAATAAGCTCCCTGTGGGATAAGGGGGCAAAACCCACCATCAGTCCATGTTCTCAGACAGCTTTCCCAACCTAAATCGTTCCCCAGTTCTGTAACTCCAGCACTGCCAAAGGGCTGGTGCTTCCCGTGGTGTCTCTCCTGTGCCTGGAGACCTGGACAGGCAACGGTGGAGCTGAACCTGTGGATGTGTGGGATGGAGGAGGCAACAGGACCGAGAGGGGACTGGTATCATGGATCGAGGAGTCAATCCATCTGGGACAAACCTCCCTTTGGTGGGATGAAACAGGGCCTTGACCCAAAGACTTTGGCTGCTGGTGTAGAAAAGGAGTAGGAGATGGAAGAAACGGAGTAAGAGATGGAAGAAAAGGACAAGCTGTGGCTCTGGGATGATCCCAAGGGCTGGGAAGGGTGTTTCCAACAGGATCCAAAATCCAGCCTGCCAAGACTCACAGGGTTTTGAAACAGGGGAATTAAAGAAACCAAGAGAAAAAGCTCCACATTATCCAAAATAATGAGGGGCCTGAAACATGAGGCCGTGAGGGAGAGAAGGGCAATCCCCAGGACAGGCAGCCCCGGCACTGTTGGAAAGGCTGGATGGTGGACACTGAAAGGAGAGGAAAAGCCAGGGAAGCTGAAGGGCCAGATGGCTCTGAGAAGCTTGTGATCCTCAGAGGGAATGGGAATGAAGGTGATTGTGGGGGGACATCTGGCCCAACCTGCATCCCTGCAGAGGCTCTTGGCCCCAGCACAGAGCTGGAGGTGGTGGCCATGCAGGGAAGGTGGGCATGGAGATCCATCCAGGTGCTGGGGGAGGAGCTTCTCCCTGAGGACACGAATCTGGGTCGTGCCTGACGTGGCTGGTGCTTATGAAGGTGACACAGGGGAGGTGGCAGGAGGCTGAGCCCAATGACCAGCAGCAAAGGGACCTGGGGGTGACCTGGACTCCTCCATGGCCTTGGGGAAGAGCAATGTTGGAGAGCTGGGGAGGGTGGGCAGAGGTGGGTGCAGGGACCAGCTGGTGGTGAGGACCCACCCCCAGGAGCTCCACCTACCTGTGTGTACAGGTTCTGCTGGGGGTAGGCACTTCGGATGGGGTACATGGCAGTCTGGTACGGGTTGGGAGACGGCGAGTAGGGCGGAGGGGCGTTGTTACTCTGGGTCGGTGGCACCTTGTAGGGAGTCCCCGCAGTGTACCCTGAGGAAGGCAGGAGGAATTCCAGCTTTAGGGACACATTTCACAGCAGAGCCAGGCCATGCACACAGGAGGAGCTGAGGATGCCGGTTGAGGAGCACCAGCTGCCCCTTGGGCATCCCTGGGCATGGAGGGACACGCCAGGGTCTGCTGGCACCACATGGAGAAGAATTTGGCCAAAGAAGTGGCTGCCCCATGCCTGGAAGTCTCCAAGGCCAGGTTGAAGCAACTTGGCATAGTGGGAGGTGCCCCTACCCTTGGCAGGGGGTGTCACTGGATGGGTTTAAGGTCCCTCCCAAGCCGAATCACTATGGGATTCCATGATCTTCTCCACGCACCATCCACCTCATCCACTAGGTGGCCAAATTTTGCCCCCAAACCTCTTTCTACCCCAGGACCTGCTTTTCTCTCCTCTGATTTCAAGGGGAGGACAAATCCCACCAAGGCCTGGGTTGAACAGCAAAGGACTTTTGCCAAACAGTATCTAGTTTTTTATTAATTACAAGCGGAGATTTTTCCAAACATTCACAGCTTGGTCAGGTCTGCTCTGGTGTGAATTTAGGCACCATGTCCCCAAAGAATGGCAGGGACATCCCTTTCCCAAGATAAAGTCTCCTAAAGGCTTTTAAAAGGTTCTGCCTTATCGGGGAGTTTATCACCCCTCCTGGAGGCACCAGTTTGTCCTTCTCAGGGATGAGATTTCAAGGAAATTCAGCTGGAAAAGCCTGTTTGACTGCGATCCCTCAACAGCATCTCCTCCCACTCCTGCACAGCCAGGTGGGAGTTTCAGCCACATCCCTTGAAAATCAGGCTTTATTTTGGAATTCTTTTCATTCTAAGGGAACAGGAAATAATGTCCCTTTGGAGACAAACACCTGTGGATAACCCCAGGTTGTTCCTGGGGACCAAATGCTCAGTTGAGGGAGGGGTTCCACATTCTCCAGTGGAATTCCTCCTCTGGAGGAGCAGCTGGAGGGTCAGGGCTCTCCTTTTTCATGGTTTTTACACATCCCTTCCACCTGGTCTAGTGGAAGGTGCCTATGGCAGGATTTGAACAGGTTGGTCTTTAAGATCCCTCCCAACCCAGCTATGATCCCAAATACCCCATTCCCAAATCAATGCCCCAGGTGGGCCCAGAGCAGGCAAACCAAAGCCCAGAAGGAACGGGGTCCTTACTGAAAGCTGCAGAGGAGGCCTGGTAGGTTCTGTTCTCGGTGCCAGTGTCCACAGGGAGGTGGAAGGTGCCCTCGGTGGCACAGGACGAGGAGGTCTGAGGCCAGGCTTGCTTCATCAGGAGGGTGGCTGGGGTGGAGACAGAGAGCAGGTGTCACACCCAGCAGTGGAGACACAAAGCCCATGTTCATGGAACTGCTTTGCTGCTCTTCTCCTTCCACCCCCACCTTTTACAGACAACAACTGAGCTGAGGGACCTCCATGGAGCCCTGTGGCCACCAACCCTCCCCACACACAAGTCCTTCCTTTGCAGTTTTCCTTCTCCACCACAAAATCCAGGTGATTTGGGCTGGAAAAGGCCAGCAGATTCCCATGCTCTGGACATTCAATCACTCATTCTCAGAGGATCCATCACTTGAAGCTGCACCAAAGGTGAAACAAGGAGCCTTCTGGAACATTGATATCTCCTGCCATGTGCAGAGCCACAGCTCACAGGGGTCACAAGCCAGTCATGACTAATTAATACCATTTAGGGGCCACCTCCAACCAGTGTCTTCTGCATTTGTTTTGCCTTTCACCTTAAAATAAATAAAATCCCGAGCTTTTTTATTCCTTATCTGTTTAATCCAGGTGGGAACTGGACAAACCATGGGAGCTCTGGAGCTCTGTGCAGGTCTGGGACTGGTGGGTTTCCCTGGGGGGGACCTTCCCAAAAAATGAAGATCTCCAAAGTCTCCCAGGGATAGACAGGGAGGAGGGGAGAAGGGAATAAAGGACAGAACCTGGCCAGGAAAACAGGAACAGGGAGATACATCCTGATGCACACGCTGCAGCAGAGGTGGGAATCAAGTGGCTGAACTGGGAATGCCATGGGAAACAGATTTTATGGAGAAGAGAGCAGCTGGTGCTGTCAAAGAGGCAGAAGAATTCCCAAGTCTGGGCAGGAAGAACCATTTTTGGGAGGTGTGAAGGACGGGAGGACATGAGGACAGACTGGGAGTCCGGCAGTGCCACAGGAAAGGCACAGCGATCCAGACCCCAAGCTGGACAGAGCTGCTGACAGTCCTGCAGCTGGAACATGGAAGGAGGAGAGATGGACACACAGAGGGAAGGGGAAGGGAATCAGTGCCTTTGGTGCGCCCAGATCCCAGCGCCGAGGGCTGCAAAATTCCTGGGATTCACATCCAGATCTAACTCCTGGCTCAGAAGGGCTTTGCAATGGAGACAAATATTCCCAGTGGGAGGTGAATGGCACAGTCCAGAAGGGAAGAGCCCAACAAGGCTCCTTCTCAAGGAAGGATCTGCTGAGAAGCCCATGGAAACTGCTGGAATTGCCTCCTCCGCAGAGGGATTTTACCTGGGGCGTAACCGGGGCTGCTGGTTGGGTACATGTTGGGGTTGTAGGCCGGGGCAGCCGTGGGATAGCCCGTCGGATAACCTGGAACGAGACACAAAAACAGGATTTTTGTCAACAGAGAGTCAGGACAACACCTCTGGAAAGGACCAAACAATCCGTGTGAGCAGAGAGGGAATGGCAGAGCCGGGAGGGAAAGCACGGCCGTATTCCCAGGATGGGTGAAGGACTGGGAATGTGCTCCTTGTGATGGCATCAATATTTCATCCCTATTCCTGCAGAAAACGAGGGCAGTGCCCAGTATGCGGAACACAGGAATGTTCCCTGGGCTGGGAAGGAAAGCACTGAGGGAACACAAGCTCTGGATGCAGAATTCAGCCGTGGAAAAGGAGCGGCACAGCCGGGTTGGGAAGGTGGTCCTTGGCAGTGCTCAGCACCCAGCCCAGTGCTCAGCACCCCCGTTATCCAGAGCTTCCCTCTGAAAGGAAGGCAGGGATGCTGCAGGAAAACATGGCAGGCCTTGTTTTCACTCCGGGCTGCACAAGTGCCATCCTGGGAGGGCCCTGATTCCTGCCAGGCCACCTGGAGGGAAAGGAAAGGAAAGAAAAAGGAAAGGAAAGAAAAAGGAAAGAAAAAGGAAAGAAAAAGGAAAGAAAAAGGAAAGAAAAAGGAAAGAAAAAGGAAAGAAAAAGGAAAGGAAAGGAAAGGAAAGGAAAGGAAAGGAAAGGAAAGGAAAGGAAAGGAAAGGAAAGGAGGCACACGGCAGGGGCTTTAATGGGCACTCTGGAAAAGGCTTCAGCTTCCATCGGCTTCACTTGGAGTTGGGCACCGGGAGTTCCACGGGAATCACCCAAGCAGGGCTGGCCAGACCCACAGAGTACCCACACCCAGTGCAGGGGGCTGATCCAACTCCCATTCCTTGGGAAGTTCTAGTTCTCCATGGATTCCACAGACCTAAAAAACCTCCCCACTTTGGTCTGTTCTGTTTTCAGAGAATCATGGAATACCCTGAGTGGGAAGGAACACACAAGGGGCATCCAGTCCAGCTGCAGGACATCCCAACAATCCCACCCTGTCCAATTTTGTGTGAACCAAAGGAATAACAGAGCCCTCCTTAAGTCCCTCTGCCTTCGCTCCATCTCCACATTCCCAGGACAGAGAAGACGCTCCTCAGGGATGGGGAGGCTCCCAGGAGAGGAGGCAGCTCTGGACCTGCAGAGCAGAGGATGAAGCAGGACAAGGACAGGTCATCTCTGGTGTGAAGGCTTCCAAACCTCCCTCCACCACCTTCCTCTCCCTCCCTGAGATCACAACTTGATCCAGAGGGTGGGGAATTCCACTGGTGTGAAATCACACTCTCTGGAGGAGTTTTCCTTATGGATCATCCACATGTCCCATGGGAAGCCCAAGAACAGGAGCTCCACAGGCACCACAGCCAGCACACCACCCTTCCCTTGGAAACCTTCAGCATAAACCCCAAAACACCTGACAAACCCCATGGGAATCCGGCAAAAACCAGTCTCTTTTTATGACAATGCCTTCAAAATGCACAGACTCATTGGAAAGAATGACTGTGAGTTCTGGGAATGGCAGGGATGCCTCTGGCATGAAAGGGGATGGACAGAAACCCTCTAGTGCTGGCCTGGACATGTGACAAGGTCTATTTGTCTCCACTCCAGAGGGTCCCAGTGCTGACATAATGAGGTCCTGCCTGCCTGGAGGAGGTTTTCCCACTTGGAGGTCAAAGACAAGGGGATGGATGGTGGAGCCTCCCCACACTGAGGAGCTGGAGACTCCTGGTTTCTTGGGAATTGGGCAGGAGAGCAAGGAATGTGCACAGGGCTCTGAGCTCTTCTGTGGGACCCTGTGGCTGCACCATGCCAAAGATCAGCCTGGAGCTGCTGCCGTCATTGTGCCACGGAATCTGGAGGCTTTACAAACCCAAAAAGCTCTTCAGGAAATTCCAGGAGCACATTTTGGGCACTGATCACCCTCATGTTCTCTTAGCCAAAAGAAATGACTCCCATTTCCACCCTTATTCCAGTCCCACCTCAGTCTGGCTTCCCACAAAGCTCTCAGGCCCCACAGCAGCTGTCTGGGAACGGGATGCATTTGGATGAGCAAAACTGTCCAAAGCCATTAGTGGGAGAGTGGACGGCTTGGGAAGAAATAAGTGCCAGTGACAGAACTGTCTCCCTGTCAATGAGTGTCACTTCAGGGCCAGAGCTGTGTGTCACATCCAGACACGGGGAGGGGAATTTCTGGAAAATGCTTTCATTCATTCTATACTGATGCTCCTTGCAGTTAAGGAATTAATTCTGGGCTTGATGGACCCAAAGGAAGAGGTTGATGAAATAAAAAGGTTTGTTGCTCTTTAGAAAGCCATTACAGTTTTCCTTAAACCCACCAGCTCCTGCCCAACTCCAATTCCATTGTATTGTATTGTATTGTATTGTATTATATTGTGTTGTATTCTATTCTACTCCTATTCTATTCTATTCTATTCTATTCTATTCTATTCTATTCTATTCTATTCTATTCTATTCTATTCTATTCTATTCTATTCTATTCTATTCTATTCTATTCTATTCTTAGTCAAGTTGATTCCATGTCATCCCATCCCATTCTGCCTTTCTCTCCTCCACATCCAACCCTTGATCTCATCCAACCTGATCCAGCAGATCCAAGGCAAACCCCTCTCTGTGCACATCCCTCCCTGCTTCCCACCCAGGATCCATCCACAGAATACCCGGATACGCCCAAACCCAGCTCCACCAAAGCCATTCCCACCATATTTTTCCTGGATCCTCCTGTCAGGCACCTCTCCAGCCTCAAAAATTCCTGCAGTCCAACACCTCCAAACAGAACCTTTGGCACCCACACGTGCCCAACCTGCTCCCTGACTCCTCTCTCCCTTTTCCAGAGGCTGGGAGCTGTATCCTGCCCTTGGTAACATCCCGGAATCTCCATCTATTCATAGTCCCTCACCTCTCCAAGTGCAAATCCAAGGCTCCTCACAGCCAATCCTCCCCCTCCTGAAATGTCTCTTCCCATCACACACAACCCTCCCATCTACTGGAGCTGCAGCATTTTAATCTTGGCATATTAAAGACTCTTCCAGCAGGCACTTCAAAGGGAAAGGAGCCAATAAGGACCAAACAATTCCAGGGCAGGGGCTTTTCCCTGCTCAGCTCCCGAAATAGAAGGTACTTTTCCTTCCCCCTCAATTCCTGTGTGTGAATTTTAATTGCTTTGCCGACACGTGCAGGATGTAATCTCCCCCTGTGTTGGTCCAAGGATTAGAGTAGGACCAGGGTAAAGCCAGTTTTGATTAATATGGAAATCAGAAATTGCTTCCCAGAGAAACTGGGGACTGCTCCTAATGCTCCTTTGTCCCTGGGGAATTACAAACAGAAGGAGGAACAAGAGGCAGCTCCCTGAGCCTTCCAACCTGTGCAAGAGGTGCTGAGAGAGCTCTAAAAATACATCCTGATGGAAAAATGGGATTAATATAGTTAGGAAAAGGTTCAAGTTGAAGACAGAGAGAGATGAATCCCCATGGAATGAGAAAAATCAGTTTGTTGGGGAAAAAAAAGGTGATGAGATCATGTCATTCCTGAGTCTTCAGCCAAATTCAATGGTTAAATTTGTTCCAAATTCAAAGCTGCTCTTGCTGAACTCCAGATATCCCTCAGAACCACCCAGCTGAATTCCTGACACCAAAGGAGGGAAAAAGGTACATCCTGGCAAGGCCAAGCCTGGAAAATTCCCGAGGAGTTCCCTCTGGAATCAAACACTGAGCAAAGAGAGAAGGACCCGCTGGGCAAAACTCTCAGGGTTAAAAATGCCAAGATGTGGGAGGAAGAGTTTTAGTGGGAAGACACAATGTGGGAAAACATGGAAGCCTTGCCAAGCCAGAGGCTGAGCCTGTGAGCAGGAGGGAAAATTCCATGTTGACACTGTTCACAGGGGATCCAGCATCACCAGGGGGTTATATATATATATATTTATATATATTTATTTCTATCTAACTCTGCCCTCTGGCAGTGGGAAGCCATTCCCTGTGCCCTGTCCCTCCATCCCTTGTCCCAAGTCCCTCTCCAGCTCTCCTGGAATCCCTTTAGGCTCTGGAAGGGGCTTTGGAGGGGTAAAATCCATCAGGGAAGGGTTGAGGGGTAAAATGCAGAATAGGAACGGTTGAGGGGCAAAAAATCCATAGAGGGAAGGTTTAGGGGGGTAAAATCCAGAAAGGGAAGGATTGAGAGGTAAAAAATCCAGAGAGGGAAGGGTTGGAGGGCTAAAATCCATCAGGGAAGGTCTGGAGGGGCAAAAAAACCCACATAAGGAAGGTTTGTGGGGGTAAAATCCATAAAGGGGAGGCTTGGAGGAGTAAAAAGCTCTGCAAAAGCTCCTTCCCAGCCCCAAACCAACCCCGTGCAGACCCTCGGTCCCTCATCCCCCCCGAGATGCCCCTTTTCTCCGCCAGGCCCTCCATACAGGAGCTAAACATGGATCCTGAAATATTCCTTCCCTTTTCCCCGCCTGAAATTGCTGCAATAAAAGCAACAAAAGCACCTTGGAGGAAACACTCTTGAGACCCACGTGCTTGTCTGCGAACTGAGTGTTCCCTGCCGCCCAGGAGGGGTCAGGAATCCCAAAAAAACAAGGAATAAAGCAAAGGAAAAGTAGGTCAAACAATTCCCATTTGCTGCAAAGGACAAAGAAAGCTGCAGGGTTTTTTATTACCTTACGCAATTGCTCCCAAATATCTGAGGCTTCCTTTTTATCTGATTCCAATCCCACGGGAGTAATCCCTGATTAAATTGAGGGGGTGTGAGATTTCATTAGGTCGCCCAATTTGGAGCAGATTGGATAATGAAGTTCCATCATCCTTCGGAATTATGGGGTGGGGGGGGGATGGAAATGAGCACTGTGATTCTTTTACCTCCCTTCCCCTATCTGGGAGATTATTGGGATCCACGGGAGGCATCCGTGTCCTACAGCTCCAGCTCTGCACGTGACCTCGGATCCGGAGACTGCACGGAATGTTTTCTAAAAGAGGGTGATTCCTCGCCCCAGAAATAGCCCTTGGATTAATTTCATGTTATCGTTTTTCTGTTGGAAAGGGGAAATGTTCCTAAGCAGCAGATGCTGCGTTAAGTCTTAATTCCCCATTCCAAAGAGTCGGACAATTCCAGGAGAAGCCACCAGCTTCCTTCATGGAAACACGGTTGGATCCACCTCGGACTTGGGAAATGGCTTTGATTTGAGGGGCTGAGGGAACAAAGAGCTGCCCAGGCTGAACCCACTGCAGGACTCGATGTGTTCCCGGAGCGCTTTGCCACGGAATTATTTAATAATTGCTATTTTATGCCCCTGCTCTCCCTCCCCCTGCACTTCAGACGCTGCTCCTCGTGCCTCCTCTGCCCCAGAACGGGGTGCGTTTGTGCCACGCTGGCAATCACAAGCCCGGCTTTATTTCCCTGGGATAAAAGGACTGTTGTGCACCTGGACGGGGACGCTCCGAGGTGTTGGATCCGTTCCGGGCACTGCCCTGAGCGGTGCCAGGGACCTTCTGTTCCCAGCCCCGCTGGAACGGGGCACGTGGTGCCAGGAGAGCGGAGCCAACGGGAGCTCCTCTGGCTGGGCAGAGAGCAGACACCGGGATGTGGGAACAGCTCCCACCATTCCTGCTGGAGCCAGGTCAGCCTTCACCGCCCTTTCCATGGGCAGTTCTGCACCTCGGCTCAGTTAAAGGGCTAATTACGGCAGCGTGGGAATGACAGCGAGTGCCAGTCACGCCAAGGCGGCTGCAGGACTGCTGATCCCTATGGGAAAGGGCCCAAAGCACCAACACCATTCCCACAGGGAACTGTGCCCCGTGTCCCACATGTCCCACATGTCCCATGTCCCCTGTGTTCCACATATCCCGTGCTCCACATGCCCAATGTCCCACATGTCCCATGTCCCACATGTCCCGTGTCCCACACGTCCCGTGTCCCACACATTCCATGTCCCACATCTCGTGTCCCACATGTCCCATGTCCCACATCTCGTGTCCCATATGTCCCGTGTCACACATATTCCATGTCCCACATCTCGTGTCCCACATGTCCCATGTCCCACATCTCGTGTCCCGTATGTCCCATGTCCCACACATTCCATGTCCCACATCTCGTGTCCCACAAGTCCCATGTCCCACATCTCGTGTCCCATATGTCCCGTGTCCCACACGTCCAATATGTCCCATATATCTCATGTCCCACATATTCCATGCCCCACATGTTCTGCGTCCCATGTTCCGTGTCCCACACATTCCATGTCCCACATCTCGTGTCCCATATGTCCCGTGTCCCACACGTCCAATATGTCCCATATATCTCATGTCCCACATATTCCATGCCCCACATGTTCTGCGTCCCATGTTCCGTGTCCCACACATTCCATGTCCCACATCTCGTGTCCCATATGTCCCGTGTCCCACACGTCCAATATGTCCCATATATCTCATGTCCCACATATTCCATGCCCCACATGTTCTGCGTCCCATGTTCCGTGTCCCACATATCATATCCCATATGTCCCATGTCTCACATGTCCTGTGTCCCACATCTCATGTCCCGTATGTCCCATGTCTCACGTGTCCTGTGTCCCACACATTCCATGTCCCACATGTTCCATGTCCCACATCTTGTGTCCCACACACCCCATGTCCCACATGCCCCATGTCCCATATGTCTCATGTCTCTCATGTCCCATGTCCCACATGCCCCATGTCCCATGTTCCATGTCCCACATCTCATGTCCCATATGTCCCATGTCTCACAGGTCCCATGTCTCACATGTCCTGTGTCCCACACATTCCATGTCCCACATGTTCCGTGTCCCACATCTTGTGTCCCACACATTCCATGTCCCACATGCCCCATGTCCCATGTTCCATGTCCCACATCTCATGTCCCATATGTCCCATGTCTCACAGGTCCCATGTCCCACATGTCCTGTGTCCCACACATTCCATGTCCCACATGTCCCGTGTCCCACATCTTGTGTCCCACACATTCCATGTCCCACATGTCCCGTGTCCCACACGCGCCATGCCCCACATGCCCCATGTCCCACGCGCCCCATGTCCCACATGCCCCATGTCCCACAAGTCCGGTGTCCCACAAGTCCCACATGTCCCACACGTCCAACAAGCCCCATGTCCCATGTCCCACACGTGCCAGGCAATGACACCAACTGGAGCTTTAAGCCTTGGACATCAGAAGAGTTTTGCTCCCTGCCCAAGAACTTTAAAAAATGAACTGGGAATCAAAGGCAGGGAATAAAGAAATGGAGCGGAATGAGAACGTATTGAAAAGAATCCTTTGGCAGGGGATAAAGGAACGAGAGGCAAAGCCAGGAGAGAAGAGTGAAAGTCCAAACACGGCCCAGCATCCTCACCCTTCCCGTGGGATCCAGCTCCGAGCGTTCCAGACACGCTCCTGCTATCACTGGGCACTTCCATGAACAGCTATCAGCTCCCTGCCAGTTGAAATGGGGAAAGGCTCTTTGCCTGAGCTGACCCAGGCTCTGTGTCCTGGACAGGGTGTTCCTTCTGGATCCCACGGGAATGATGCGACTGGGGCCGTGATAGCAACGAGCCCTTGGCTCCAGGAAGATTCAACCTGGATTAATCCACAGCAGCACCACAGCTCTGTGAACCTCTGGGAAAAACCCAGGACAATTGTGGGATACATGGATCAACAAGGAGAAGTGAGTCGGAAAAAGGAAAACCTGCCAGGAAAAGAGAGACCACGAGGAAACGAAGGAAAAACACCTGAAAAAAGTTGGTGATCCCCAAGGGCTTTTCCAGTGCCAACGATTCCATGACTCTTTTATTCCATTGCTGACAGAAGACCAGGTGCTCTGACCACCAGCCATGCTCCAAATTTTCCCTTGGAAGACTGGAAAAGAAGGAACTACAGCACATCCTATGGCAATATGGAGTCTTTGTAACTCAACAACCGGCTTCACTGGAGTGGAATAAAATCCCCGTCTGTTTTCCAGGACAGCAAATCCTGCCTGAAGGAGCATTTCAGTGGCATTTTCAGGCCAAATCCCAACATCCCGATTGTTCCACAAGTGTTTTGTCTCCCGGGCATCTTTTTGCAGGTTTTTTATTTATTGTTTTTAAATCAGCAGAGAAAGCTGGGGGGGTTCACCTGGAGAAGAGAAGGTTCTGGAAAGACCTCAGAGCCCCTTCCAGTGCCTAAAGGGGCTCCAGGAGAGCTGGAGAGGGACTGGGGACAAGGGATGGAGGGACAGGACAAGGGGTCAAGGGCAGAGCACAGCCCAGGGAGAGTTAAGGTTGAGGATTTTTTCCCAGGAATTTTGGGAAGAGGCACTGCAATTACTGCCCAAGTAATCAGCTGGCTCTCCGGTGCCGGAGGAGAGGCTTCCAAATTGTCTCATTTCCATAGGGAAGAAGGCCTGGAGGGATTCGGGAAGTAAATAAATCACCTGTTTAGGAGTTCATGGCATTCCAAGGACTTGGGCGATGAATATTCCAGCAGGTCTTTGCTTCCCAAAGGTTTAGGCAGAAAACTGAACATGCAGAAGTGATCTGGGCAGAACCTGAAGATTCCACCTTGTTCCAAGGGAAAAGGAATATTCCAGTTTCCTAACTGCCTTTTCCATTTCCCTTTCCTTGTTACCTTTGCCATTTTCATTTCCTTATCACGTTTTCTCACTTTACCTTGGGAAAATAAAAGGAGAGGAAGGAGAAGATGCACAGGCAAGGAAGAGCAAACTGTGACCCCACAGGGACACATTCCCCACTTGCTGGGTGGGTTTTCCCAGGAGCTGAGGGCATTCCTAGTTATTCCTCTGAATCCAGGCAACATTTAATCCCAGAATATCACGCTGCTCTGCTTTAGCCTGGTCTGTCCCGTGTGGGATGGACCTCAGAGGTGTCCCTGCCCAGGAGACAACCTTGCAAGGTCACTTCCAACCCCAATTATTCCATGACTCCAACCCTCAGCTGCTCCTCTCCCATCCTGCCATCCCAGGAACCGAAGCAGCCTTTTCTCTCCCCACTAATTGCCCATTCTTGGAAAACAAAACACTGCCGTGCTCAGCATCCCGAGGCAGGGCTGTCAAGGGGAATGTGGTTGGGATGAGCCTTTCCTGCCTCTGCCAGGTGACTCATCCCCCTGAATTTGGGAGGAAGTGGAAATCCATTGAAAAAGCAGAGCCAGCTGCAAAAGCTTCGAGTCCACAGATCCGGGAAACTTTGGGGGGGGAATCCCTAAACCCACACAAAAAACAAACCAAACAACCCAGTGTGCAGAGCTGGGGATGCTGAACCTTCCCAGAACAGCCAGAGATCCTGGAAACTTTGGGAAAACCCCCATAAACCCAAACCCAGTGTGCAGAGCTGAGGATGCTGAACCTTCCCAGAAGAGCCACATCTCCTGTAAACTTTGGGGGGAAAAATCCCAAATCCACGCAAACCCAAACTCAGTATGCAGAGCTGGGGATGCTGAACCTTCCCAGAACAGCCAGAGATCCTGGAAACTTTGGGAAAACCCCCATAAACTCAAACCCAGTGTGCAGAGCTGGGGATGGTGAATCTTCCTAGAACAGCTGGGGATGCTGAACCTTCCCAGAACAGCCACAGCTTTGTGTCCACAGATCCTGGAAACTTCAGGGGGAAAACCTCCAAACCCACACAAACCCAAACTCAGTGTGCAGAGCTGGGGATGGTGAATCTTCCTAGAACAGCTGGGGATGCTGAACCTTCCCAGAACAGCCACAGCTTTGTGTCCACAGATCCTGGAAACTTCAGGGGGAAAACCTCCAAACCCACACAAACCCAAACTCAGTGTGCAGAGCTGGGGATGCTGAACCTTCCCAGAACAGCCAGAGATCTTGGAAACTTTGGGAAAACACCCACCAACCCAAACCCAGTTGCAGAGCTCAGCATGGTGAACCTTCTCAGAACAGTCATAAAAATTCCCGAAGAAAACTGGCAGGGCAAAAAGGAAGATTTTTGGAATTTGGAGGGACTAGAAGGAAGGGTTTGGTGTTGACATTAAGGAGCAAACAGGACCAGGTTTTGGGGTGCTCTGTTTGATGTCCACCTGCTCACTGATCGCTCTGTCTGTCCCTCCCTCCCTTGTCCCCAGTCCCTATCCAGCTCTCCTGGAGCCCCTTCAGGCACTGGAAGGGGCTCTGGGGTCTCCCTGGAGCCTTCCCTTCTCCAGGTGAGTCCCCCCAGTTCCCCCAGCCTGGCTCCATACCCAGCATCCCGGATCCTCTGGACATCCTGTTCTTTCAAACCCTGGCACCAGAGTCAGAACTTTTTCCAGCAAAAATCCAAAACCTGCCAAAAGACATTGGAAAACTTCCTTAACTTCTGTCCACTGGACAAAGCTCTGAACAACCTGACCCCAAGCTGGACCTGAGGACTTCCAGAGTACTTCCCAACTGGAATTATTTGGTGACAAGCCTTCAAATTCAACTGGAAAAGTCTACTGATGATTGAACCTTCTGGATATTCGCTTGGACTCTGGTCCTGTTTCATATTAAGGCAAAATGGAGCAGGATTCTAAATAGCCAGGAAAAGCATCCCAAAATATCCCTAAACTTGTGCAAGGAGTTCTCAAGACAGAACTGAAGCTGGTTTTTCCATCCTCCCCAAAGAAATCCCAACCCTGGGACTACTGGGAAAGGCTTGGATGGGGCTTGGAGTAGACTGGGATAGTGGAAGGTGACCCTGCCCATGGCAGAGGGTGGGACTGGGTGAGCTCTGTGGTTTTTCTCAACACAAATTCCATGATTTTATGAAAATCATCTCTCTTCCCTCTTTGTTTCCTTTAATTTCCTCATAAATTAAGGAAATAAAAAAATCTTACGTTGAACAAAATAATTTCCTTTAAACTCCACCAGCTTTGCTGGCAGCAAACGGGGTGTTCGGGAAGAATAAATATGAATTATTATTCCAGAGGGATGAAATTGTGTTCATGTTCTCAGTTTATCAGCCAAATTAAACACAGCTTCACTGTCACAGCCTGGAATGGGGAGGCAGAAAAAGAACTGGGATAAAATGGGGTGATGGGGAAGCCAAGCCTGGAACTGAGACCTTGAGGAAGCCCTGGGAAAGCTCCTGAAGCAGCTTAAAGATTATTGGAGAGGGAATTTCCTAAACCAGGATAACTCCAGACTCTGCCCATTCAACACTCAGCCTGGAAGAAAACCAGATTTATCTGCCAAGGAAAAAGATACTTATTTTATTTTATTCCTTTTTCCTTCCCAAATCATCACAACTACAAAGATTCCTCTTTTTCGGTGACACACCTGGAATGTTTTTAAAGGATGAGGAGAATTCCCATCCTGGCAATACACGGATAACAAAAATGGGATGTTTTGGGGTTTCTCCAAAGGGCTCTTTGAGGTATCAATTTTGTGGGTAAATTTAATTCCAAAGGTTGAATTCAGCAAGGCTGAAATCCCAGCTTTATTTCCCTGGAGGAAAAGCAATTTCAATGAACCTCCAGCCAAATGAACTCCAAGGCCCCAAAGATTTTCTTATTTCAAGAGCAACAGGAGATAAAGGTGGGGGGGGAAATCACCTGAAGGCCGAATATTCAACATGGAAACACCCAGAAATTCCCGGTTCTGCCAGGAAAATGTGTTGGATTCACAGTGCAGGGAAGGATGGGAATGACTTTGGTCCTGCTGGGAAAACGGGTTGGATGGGGAGTGCAGGAAGGGAAAGGTTTTTGTTTAGGAACTGGATCAGTCTTTTGGAAACACGGGATCTGTGTAATGCGTGGGAACACTTCCATGTGGAGCCTATGGAGTTACACAGGAGCAGGAGCACACCGAGAGATGTCTCCAAAAATAGGGAATAATAAACTCAGTGAATCCAATGTTGCCAAATCCCATGGAATTTGCACTGCTTGCCAGCAGCAGAAGCCCTGCCATCCATCAAACCTCCCCATCCCAGAGGATGCCAAGTCCTCCCGCCTGCCCAGGGTGGATATGGAAAGGCAGGGTGACATTCCCTGCCTTTTCAAGGTGACCAGCTCTGCATTCCCCTCGGGAAGTTGCTCTGAATAGCTATGTCACATTCAACATCCACATTCTTCTTCCTAAATATCCAGGAGTTGGGCTCTTCCAGCAGATGACATTCTTGTTTTCCCCCGTGCATGAGCAACGAATTCCCTGTTTTGCAGCAGAACGCATTCCGCCTGTCCCATAAACTCACAGCATTCCCTGTTGTTGCAGCATCTCCCTTTGGTTCTTAAAACACCTCTGAAAGCAAGGATTTGGGGATAAAGTGCCCAGGAAAGGTTTCTCCAAGGCCAAAGCAGTGGCAGATGGACCTGAGTTGTCACCAGATGGACATGTGGAGAAGCACCTGGACCACCTGGAGCAGCCCATTAGCCAAGGAAGCCGCAGGGAATTCCAGGGATGGTTTAACTACTGGTTAATGGAAGAGCTGGAAGGCAAACAAGGGGATGAATCCATGGCAGTTGAGTCAGTGCCTGGCACGATTTGATCCTTCCTTCGAAATTCCCTTCCCGCGCTCCCCACCAGCCACACTCCAGCTCCCTTCCAGGCAATGACACCCAGGACTTTTCCCACAGGAATTCAGGGGCCTTTCCTGGTTCAGGACACAAAAACAGAGGCTCCAAACCCGCCCAGGTCACTCAGGCCAAAGACAACTTTTGGGATAATCCTCCTGTCCGGAGGTGCCCTCGGCAAAATCCCACACGAGGAAGAACATCCGTGGAGATTGAGACCAGGTTGGATCTTCTTCCAAGAAGAAATTTCCCCCCAACATGTCATAGATACATGGAAAAAAAATCCCACGTTAACCTGGGATTATTGCCATAAATACCAACAGTATTTCTGAGGGGCACAAACAACATCATGATTTCCCAAGTTACTGCGCCACATTTTTCCTTGTTCCTTGAGCTCAAGGATTTGTTTATCAGAGTCCAAAGAAATAATTAAGAACAGGTTCCTGCTTGGGATGACTACGTTGGTATCCAGGGAAAAACACCCGGACTGCCTAGAGCTGTTCCTAGCTCTTATTTACTGACAGAAGGAAGCTCTTGGGCATTAACTGTGGATTTGCTGCCACGGCTGCTCTGGGCAATTCCAAGAGGGAAGTCTGAAATATTCCCCCTACCTTCCAAAACCACACATTACCCCTTGATTTTTCCATCCCTGCAAAGTGCAAGTGGAAGGAAACTCCATTTTTCCACGCCTGGAGGTTCCTCATTGCACTTCCCTGGAGCTGCTGGTGCCAAGCTTTGGGAAAACAGGGATCATGATGGGTTTTATAACCAGCATTGTCTCAGAAGATGGGACTATAATGCCCTTAATAACACACTCAGCCCCAAATTCCTCAGGGAGGTGGATGAGACGATCCTGGAATGGTTTGGGTGGGAAGGGACCTCAAAGGTCACCCAGTTCCATGGGCAGGGACACCTCCCACTATCCCAGGTTGCTCCAACCTGGTCTTGGTCACTTCCAGGGATCCAGGGGCAGCCACAGCTTCTCTGCCCAACCTGTGCCAGGGTCTGACCACCCTCCCACCTAGGAATTCCTTCCCCAGTATTCCCTCCCCAGGCATCTCCATCCCAGGGTTTTTTCCCATCCTATCACTGCTACAGTTTGTCCGTGGAGTCTTCCAATTCCCTTTAAACCCCACAGCCCGTTATCCCCCCTTTGCTTCCCCCCCAGCTGCTCCTGTGGAATTCTCCCCTCGTGGATGTCGGATCCGTGCTGAATAAAGATGAAGCAGGAGCAGCTTTCCCATTAATTCCCAACTTCGGTTCTCATGGCAACAGGTTACAACTCTCCCCATTGCCATGACAATCTCCCGCAGAATGGTTGAAATGCAGCCTGGAGTTATTTTTAGTTTGGCCTCCATTCCCATGGAGACCAACTTTTCCTGGAAGTGTTTGATGCTTTGTGCTGGGAGCCTTTAATGAGCCTCCTGGAAGTCTGGGAGTTGGGAAAGGCAGAGAGCTCCGAGGTCGCCCCATCCCTCCCAGAGCCCCCACTTTGTTCTGCTGGGGCACTTCTCTTTTATTATTATTCCCTTTTCTTCTGTGATTTGTACCGTTTATATTTCCTGGAGTGCTTCAACACCTGAATTCGTTGCACATCCCCCAGTTTTTATTGCATTCTTGTCACATCCCCTCATTTTTTGTTGTATTCTTTGCACATCCCTCAGTTTTTTATTACATTCTTTGCTCATCCCCCGAATTTTATTGTATTCATTGCACATCCCCCAGTTTTTTAGTGCATTCTTTGCACGTGCCACTGTTTTTATTGCATTTTTGGCACTAAATTCCACCTGAAAAGTTCCGTTTCGGCGCTGGAAAAAAATCCAGAAGGGAAAAACTCCAGAACACCAGGACAGGACTTTTAAAGGGGCAGTTTGGAGCTGCTGCATGTACAGACTTTAAGGACTCGTAGGCACTCCTTGAATCCCATAAAGGAGTTTTTCCCAAGGGTCTGCAGTGACAGGACAAGGGGAATGGCTTCCCACTGCCAGAGGGCTAGATGGGATAATGGGAAGGAATTCTCCCCCGGGAAGGTGGGGAGGGGACTGGGATGGATTTCCCAGAGAAGCTGTGGCTGCCCCTTCCCTGGAAGTGTCCAAGGCCAGGTTGGAGCCACCAGGGATAGTGGGAGGTGTCCCTGCCCATGGAACTGAATGAGCTTTGAGGTCCCTTCCACCCCAAAGCATCCCATGAGTCCATGATTTTCCCTGTGCACCACCAGCACCTTGCACCCTGTCACAGAAGGAGTTCTTTCCCAGAGGAAGGAATTCCTCCCCGGAATTCCAAGAGGCTGTTGCCAAACACACTCATCCCAAAAACACCCGGAGCTCTTCCCAACCCATGGAATGGGAATTCAGGGGTCAGGGAAGGTGCAGTGGGGGGCGAGGGGAGGGGAAGGACAAGAGGCTGGAACACTGAAGGGCCTTTGAGGCTCCTTTATTGAGCAGTGCCAACCAGCTCAGGGCTCTGGGATTTTCTTCCTGCGCTCCCAGCCGGGCTCTGGGATCCAATAAATCATCTCTGGCCACAGGGACATTAAAATTCTGCCCCAGTCCTGCCTGAGATGAAACGAGGCCGAGCAGCAGCAAGAGCAGCGAGAGGGAAGGGCAGGGAAAAATCAGGAGAGAAAGGAATTTGCAGGGAAGCAACACCTGATTTTGGTTCCAAATGAGGCAAAATCTGACACAACCAGATCTGGAACTGGATGGTCTCCAAGGTCCCTTCCAAGCCAAAACATTCTGGGATTCTGTGATTAATAAGCTCAGCTTTGAGAAAGCTGATTCCCATTAAACCAGAACTAAGATACTGGGTATAAAGCCCAGTAGGAAAACAGAGTCGGTAATTAACAGATTACAAACCAGGGAAAATAGACTCAGGCTAACAGATCTGGTACAACCCAGGGCAAAATAGACTCAGACTAACAGATCTGGTACCAGCCAGGGCAAAATAGACTCAGACTAACAGATCTGGTACAACCAGGGCAAAATAGACTCAGACTAACAGATCTGGTACAACCAGGGCAAACAGACTCTTTGAGCAGAATTTCAGGGACCAAGGACCTCCATGTTGCAGGTTTTCCAGGCATTCCAAAGGATTCACCTTGGACTTTTTAGCACACTCAGCATATTCTGTGATTCCACAAGTTCTCTGGAAGTTTTCCAGTACAAAAATCCAACATTTAAACAAAAAGCCAAGAGTCTCCAAAAGTCCCAGTTCCTTCCTCTCCCAGGCCAGGAGGATTTCCCTGCCTGCTCCACACACACCAATTAATAAACATGGAGAAATGCCAGAGGGAAAATATTCACTGGATCCACTTCATCCATTTTTAATCACCTTGAAATCAATTCCACGCCCTGAGAATTCCTGTTTTACACAAATGGTGAGCAATGGAACACCTAATTAAACATCCCAATCAGTGGAAGGGGGGACATGCAGGAAGATCTTGGGAGGAGAAGGAAAAGGAAGGAGGGAGCATCCCAGGCCCACCTGCTTTGGCATCGTGTTCCTAAGGGCTCCCCAAAAACATGCTAAGGAATGCCAAAAAGAAGGGGAAAAAAGCCAAGTTTCTCCTCTTTCCTCACTGCAGTTTGGAAAGAACTCGGAAAGAGCTGATCTCTATCAAAGCCCAGCACACCCAAAATGGGAGAAGACTTTTCCAAGGCTACTTTTGGAAGGGGCTCATAAAATCCGCAGGGAAACCACTGATACATTTAAGCTGGGCTTTTCTCTTTCCTTATGGGAACCCTCTAGTTCCACACTAGTTACAGAATTATGGGAAACACCTTTCAGTGCATTTCTCGAGTATTAAAAGTGGCATTTTTAGACAACCCAGTTCTAAAGAAGGGCTTCAAACCAGACGTGCTCTTCAACACAAGATCAGCTCCAGCAAAGCCAAGCTTGAGATTAAAAACACCAGTCAAGGACCAGGTTTAAGTCTCCACCTCCAACAGCAACCGGATGTTTTCCAAACACTGTGAGATCCTGGGGGATCCTCATTTCTTCAGATGGGTTATTCCAGCACTTGCATGGGAAGCTCAGCCCAGCTCCAGAGCCAAGCTCAGCCCAGCTCCACAGGGAAAACTCCCACTGACTCTCCCAACGACTTCTTGCTTGTTTTATTGATCTAAAGAAACTCCCTCTTGATCCTTTTCCTTAGGATTTCCAGGGCATCCTCCTAAGGATTCGGATCTAACTTGCCTCACTATTCACTGCTGGAGGGTTTTTTCCCTGTGAGTCCCATTCTCCAGTGGGAATTTTCTCCCTTCATTAAGGGTCCTTAATGACCACATGCTCCCTCCCCAGGGAACAGGGTCCTACCTGTGTATGCCATGTTCTTCGGGTTTCCGTAGGGAGCCCCCGGTTGGACGGGGCTGTAAACAGGATTCATGGTGGAAGACCGGGAATTCTGAGGACAAAAGGAAAGCAGAGTTGAGTGCTCCGTGATAACATCCCCCTGTTGTAATTCCACACATGGAAAGCTGGGAAGGGAAGGATTTACAGCCAGACATCACAACACCAGAGATAGTTAATAATTCAGGGTTTGGATCTTTCCATTAATTCCCACAACTTCTCCAGTGCTGCACGTTCTGCCTGCAGATGGATCTGGTGCAGATGGATCTGACACATCCCTGCTCCAGAGGGGCTCGGGAATCACAACCCCACTTTCAGCTGGAACAAAGAGGAGAAGCCACCAAGGCAGACAAGGAATTGTCCCCCTTGGAAGTGCAGAGAGTTCTTGGATGAGGGAACCAACCCCAACCCAGCCCTGACCTTTGGCAAATGGGTGAATCAAAGACCATTCACAAATCTTTGAGAGCTTTGAGTGTTACAACCCAGAGCCAAGGCTTGGCTCCTGCGTAGGGCACCCAGTGCCCACCCCTGGCCCAGAATTCCCCTTGGAATCAAGATCTTCCATGAGCCAGGAGATTCCAAGAGCCCTCATGTTCCTGTCCCCGACAAAGCTGGAGGAGCCGGGTCAGCTCCTTGGGAGTTTGATTTATAGGAGAGCCAAGGAACTTGGGAATTCATGTCTCCTGAGCGTCAGTGCAGCGACTGGCTCAGTTAATTATCCTAATGAAGCACATTCCCCGTTGGGATTAAGGAGAAAATCACTCATTAAGCTTTATTAGGCAGCGCGTTTGTCTGCAGTTACCCAGAGATGGCTTCACCCAAACCCAGCCCGGCTTCCCGGTCTCAAATGTGTTATTTGAGTTCCCAAATAACATCCCTCTTCCCAAGCAAGCCTCCGGGATGGATCCACACTTCCTTGGATCATTAATTCCTCCTGCTTTACCCCCAGTAGGAAACAAGTCCAATGGTGAATGGCAGCACCGGCTGACTCAGCAACAATTAGTGCTTAATTAATTGGCTGTCCCTCCACCCCCAAGCTGGCACAGGAGGAGCAGTTCCGACAGCAAAGGAATTCCAGGTTATAAAGCAAAGCTCCGGGGACATGAGGATTGCCATCAGTGGCCTCTCATGGAGCGTCCGGATCATCAGGAAAACCAGGGTAAAACTTGCCCTCCATGGATTGACACCCCAGCAGAAGGTTGATGGCCCTTGTCCCCAGCCCAGCTCTCCGGGAGCCCCTTCGGGCACTGGAAGGGGCTCTCAGGTCTCCCTGGAGCCTTCCCTTCTCCAGGTGATGCCTCCTAGCATTCCCAGCCCATCCCAGAGCCGAGGGGCTCCAGCCCTGGGGCAGCTCCGTGGGCTCCTCTGCTGCTCCGAGCCCAAGCCCCACGTCCCTGCCCCATCAGTCCCCCAAACAAATCCCTGCGGACACGGCAGGAGCAGGAAAAGCCTCTCCCTGCCCACGGCCCCTTTTCCCAAAGCTGAAAGCTCTGGAAAGGGGAGTTCGGCAGGAACAAGGTGAGGGAATGTGGCCAGAGGTGCTGGCAGGATACAACACATGAGGAGCATCTTCTGCCGCTCCAAGGTCCAGATCTCCCCCTTTCCACCCAAATATCGCTATCAAATCAAATGAAATAAAGTAAATAAAATAATAACGTAAGTAAAAAAGGATAAAGTAAAATAAAACCAAAACAAATTAAAATAAAATGACATTAAATTAAAGGAAAATAAAAAACAAAGTAAAATAAAAACAAAATTACATAAAATGAAATAAATAAATAAAGTAAACCAAACCAAAGTAAAAATAAAAAAGTTAAATAAAATGAAATTAAAGTAAAATTAAAAAATAGAGTAAAATAAAACAAAGTAAAATAAAATTAAACTACACTAAATTAAGCTAAACTAAAAGAAACTAAAGTAAAATAAAATTAAACTACACTAAATTAAGCTAAAGTAAAAGAAACTAAAGTGAAATAAAAATAAAA
>VWZG01009032.1:138656-173800 GCA_013396735.1 Grallaria varia
TAAAAGTAAAATAAAATAAAAATAAACAAAATACAATACAATAAAATAGAGCAAAATAACCCAACCCAAAATCAAATACAATAAAATAACAGCTCCCTTTGGGAGAAGAGTGGGATTCCCGGGGCACACTCAGCATGGCGGGGGTGAACAGCCGGGGGGGCCAAGCCCTCGGATCCATCCATGCCAACCACAGGCAAATCCCACTCAGCCAAAGGCTCCCTGAACCCAGAAAGGCTCTGACCTGGCACCGCAGCCGAATCCCACTCAATTCCCAAGAGTTGTGCAGGGAATCCTTTTGGAGCCTCACCCTCACTTGGGATCTGCCAAACAAGGATTAAATGAGCCCCTAATTCAGCTGCTAAAGGTTCATTTGGGAGGCTGCGGGGCTCTATCCCACCTTTTCCCAAAAAAAGGCTGCTGCGAGCTCAGGAATTTCTAACACGAGGGGGTTTCCCCCAATTAGCAGCTCCATTTTAATTACTCTCTTATTTCGGGTGCACCAGAACGAAAAGCTGATTGGACACGTCTCACATGGAACGAAACACTCAACCTGTTGGAAAAACGGAACAGGAAACAGAATGGAAAACCAGAATCAGGGAATGCTTTGGGTTGGGAGGGACCTTCCACTATTCCAGCTGCCTGGAAGCAGCTCCCCTACAGGAGATTCCAAGCTGAGGAAAACCAAAGGATGTTGGCAGAGCTGCTGTTACACGGGCTCATTTCCAGGGAAGAAAATATCTTTGCACAGATGGATCCCGTGCTGTGAATTCCCAGGTTTTCCCTGCAGGACTGATGGTTTCCCCAGCAGGTGACCCACAATTACATGGGTTTTTCCAAAGCTCCGACACGTCTGCCCCTGTGTGTCCAGACCTGCTCCCAGCAGTTCCCAAACAGCTTCCTTGATATATTCCCTATTAATTTCCTTCACTTGGGGCCTCGCTGATGTTCCCTTGGGAAGTGATTCCTGCTGGGATCTTGTACTCTGTGCTCCTGACTGAGCTGTACCCTCCTCCGGCTGATCATCCCCATTTCTTTACCTCCACAACCCTAATTATTCCTTGTGTTTTGCTGGAAAGATTTCAGCAGACACTGGATCTGGGAATAGAAAAGGGAACAGTGACGGAACTCCTTGGCCTGTTCCCAGCAATGAAGAGGCCAAGCCAAAAGTCCTCCTCAGCCCCTGATATTTAGAAAATAGTGTGGGATCAAATATCCTGGGATCAAAAGGAAAGCCATGAGAACTGAAGGATGCCCCTCAAGGAACTGGATTAGGAAGGAAGAGGGAGAAATCCCAGAGGGAGAGGGAATGCAAAAGCAGCAAGTGCATCTCCAAGCCCCAAGCCAGGAACAGAGGCAGCTGCATCTGGAATAAACCCAGAAGAATCATTCCTGAAATAGGTGAACCAAATCCTAAGAAGGAGAAAAAGGAAATTCCACCTTGACTATAAAATGGAAAACCTCATGCCTGAGAGTTCACCGTGGTAAGGAAAGCTCCAGGCCCCCCAGCACCCCAAGGGAATGAAACGCTGTGGGAGCTGAAGAGGACCTTTGTTCAACATAATCCTGGAATTACAGAGGAGCCACGTGAAAACTCGGCTCCACTTCCAGTCTTGTAATCCAGCACTTAACACCTGCTTTTCCCGGGAAAGGGAAACCCTGTTTTGTTGGGGTGGCCAGTATTTATCCAAAAAAGAAAGCAGGCTCCAGATGAACAGCTGGAACTCCAGGGGTTCACTTTCCCAGGGCTTGTGAGACTGGGACAGTCAGCCCCGGAAAAGTTTGGGAACTCTCAGTATTCCCAAAAAGCCAGAGCTCACGGCTCCACAGCTCTGCCTTGCAGGGGTGGCTTTTCCAGCAGAGCCAGCCCACGGATCATCTCCTGCCAGGCTCCTTCCCTGACGTTCTCCATAGACATCCCACTGCGGATCCGGCACGACTCGGACCAACCGCTCCGTTATGTGGCTATTAATTAGAGCTCCACGTCAGACCCTGAGCAATTAAACACCTTCTCCTGCTCTGGTGTGTTCACACCCACACCCTGCTTCCCAGGAAAAGAGCTGGAAGTTGTGCTGCACCTGGGCTGGGGTTTGTTCCCTCCTGGCCACGATTTTGGGATGATCTGCTGGTCCATATCCTGTATGTCCTACATACATTCCTGACACAGTTTGGAGACTCCACGGGGAATTTCTCGACAGACCCATCCCCATCAATCCAAACAGACCTGCCTCCAGAGGCTTCAGGTTCAGCCAAAGCTGCTCCATGTCATTAAACCAGCCCAGATTCCTGAACTATGTCACAAATCCTCTGTTGGGGAGAAGCTATGCAATAAATCTGGAATACAGATCCCTGTATCCGGTCAGAATCCACCCTCGTTTAGCTTAAAGCCACTACCCCAGAGGCAGAGCTCCAGGCACATCCATAAG
Organism: Grallaria varia; assembly: GCA_013396735.1. Taxonomy (NCBI): domain Eukaryota; kingdom Metazoa; phylum Chordata; class Aves; order Passeriformes; family Formicariidae; genus Grallaria; species Grallaria varia. Next base: position 141,080 of record VWZG01009032.1, read on the forward strand.
GATTGGCTGTGGCACCTTTCCATGTGCTCTTAGCATGTCCTGAAAGCAGCTTCCCTCTCCTGGAGTCAGAGGAACCTCTGGGGACTCCACTCAGGTTCCTCACATTCAATATTCTAACCACAGAAACAAATTCCTTGGTTGTCCTTTGATGGAATCATCGCTCTTTTTCCATTCCCAGAAAGCAAATGTGATCAGATGTTCCCTTTCCAAAGGTCACCTGGAAAGCAGAGTTAGGAATTCCTCTGGGAGAGGGACTGAACACTGGTCCAACTTCCCTGGGGTTTCCTTCACTATTCCCTCTGCTCCACATCCCTGGGAGATAACGGGCCAACAGAAGTGGGAATTATTTCCTTATAAAACAGCCCTCAACAAGGCAAAGGGGTGGAATTGCCCATTCCCAAGTGTTTCTGGATGAGCAGGAAAAGGGAAAACAAGCATGTGTTGGCTCTCCCTGAAATGCACCTCCTGCATCCCAGGATCAAAAAGTGCCATCAAAACCCACCCGAGTCGCTCCAGACTTGGGAGTATTGTTCATTCCCTGGTTTCTCTGGGGATTTCTCTGGTGTTTTCTCATCCCAAGAGCTGTCTTTACCAGGAGGACTCAGAGGGCTGACTCAGCCATGCAGGAATTCTGCAAACAAGCAGCACTTCGGGTCCTCCTGCCAAGAAAAAAGCCTTCCTGGGAACAGGGGAAAACTGCCACTGAAGATGTTCCCAAGGACTTGGCTCGGAGCGACGTGGTTCCATTTTTGTGACATAACTCGTCTTGTCAGAACAATTTCTTTCGGCAATATTTGACAAATCCTGTGCCCAAGAAACCCTGGGTTTTTGAAAATCAACATTAGCAGTGGATTCCCACCCGGCATTCAGCCGGAATCCTGCAGACACAAAGCCTTCCTAAAATAAAAAGCCATTTTTCCCCCCCGGCAAATGATTTTAAGGTAGGAAAAGGAATTTTTTTGGCTCTTCAAGTTGTCTCTGATTCTGATTGCACCACAGAGAACCCTGTCCTGCTGAGGCACTTTCAGTGTGGAAGAACACTCAGGAAAAGGCATTCTTTAAAGTATAGGTGTAAACAGTTCGGAAAACCTACAGCCCCCCTGTGAGCCACAGGACTCTGGAATCCAACACACTGGAATATTAAATGCAAAATATTCAGTGATTCCAAGATCAGAGGAACCGAAGTCAGGAGGTTGTAAATCCCCATCCAAGGCTTTAATGGACTAACAAAGATAATCCTGGGAAACAACAACAAACCCTTTCTTGGTCACTTCTGATGAACCATCAGTTCTTTTCCAGGCATTTTTGGTGAAGAAGCTCCTTTCCAAGCTGTCCTGCCCATGGACAAGGCAACAGCAGCTTCCCGAGTGCAAAAAGCTGCCACGTGTGTTTCCAAAGTGTCTGTTTTCATGGAATGCCAGGATGGTTTCAGTTGGAAGGGACCTTAAGGGCCACCTTGTTCCAACCCACTTCCAGCACATAAAGGGGCTCCAGGAGAGCTGGAGGGGGACTTGGGACAAGGAATAAAGGGACAGGACACAGGGAATGGCTTCCCACTGCCAGAGGGCAGGGACAGATGGGATATTGGGAAGGCTGCTCAGAGAAGTTTTGGAGTCTCCTTCCCTGGGAATATTCCAAGCCCATGTGGACACAATCCTGAAGAGCCTGCTCTTGGGAATCCTTCTTGAGCAGGGGGGTTGGACTGGACAACCTTTGGTGGTCCAAATTCCAGGAGTTTGGGATTCACATTCCGCTGAAATATGGCACAACAGGCAAATCCAAGGCTCCCAAAATATCACCCTTTCTGAGGCCCACGACAAACCCTCTGGACATCATTCCTTGCAAATCCCACAACACCAAGTTACGGCTTCCACATGTGCAAAAGGAACATCATTAAAATCTCCGCAGAGTTTGGCCAATTGCTTCCCAACTTCACTGCTGATAATTGGCTCCTGCTCCTCAAAATTCCAATTACCCAATCCAGCCTGAGAAAGGCAGGGATAGACAGGCTCTAACGAGCTTGGGGAGAAATCAAAGGGTGGACTCCAAAGCTGGCTCCCTCCAACCCTGCGCTCCGTGCACTCAACCAACACTAATTAACGCTTTTAACGGCCCTTTCCCCCTCTTGGCCCCCTAACTCAGAACACGGCGCTTTTCCAGGGGAACAAAGGAATGTGGGGAAGGTGCAGCTCATTAAGCAAACTCCCAGATTCCAAACGCGCTTAATCACAACCAGGTATTTCCAGCAGCACTGTGCTCCAGGATCTGGGCAATCCACTGGGAATATTCAGCTCTGCATACGAACAAGGCTGGCACGGCAGGAAGAGGTGGTGGGTTATCCAGCTGGGGCTTGCAGGAGAAGGGATGTGGAGCAAACACTGCGGGAAGGAGCCGTGGAAAGGTGAAGGGAACAGAGGGGACGTTCCTCCATAATCCCACGCCCCGTCCCTGGAAGTGTTTCAGGCCAGGTTGGACGGAGCTGCTGGAAAAAGGCATCCCTTCCACTCTGGATTTGGAGCATTCCCAGCCCGGTGAAGAGCACCCCCAGACTGGCAGAAACAATCTCAAGACCAAAGCCCAGAAATTTTCCATAGGAGTTTGGAAATGTTGAGGAGCAAAAGCATAAAGTCCAGGCCCAGTTCCAAATTCCCCCACTGTGGATAAAACCCAGCCTAATGTAAAAGAGCATTACAAAATATTTACATCAAACCCAACCATTACAGAGATAAGAGAGGGATTTGGGGATACACAAGGATTTCACACACAAACACACCGGGATTAACTATTGAACTGCTGGAATTTCTCTTGGGATGTGGGGGAGTGGGATATTACTGAGCAGGAATTAAGTTAAGAGGTTGAGAACAAACATATTTGAGAGTTGACCCCAATTTCTTTCACCTTTTGATTTCTCAGTTAAATGAGTGTAAAAAGAGGACGTTCAACCCAAGACAGGGACACCTTAAAATTCAGTATCTGAAGAGGCTGAGGGAGATTCCAAGCAGGGAATCTCCATAGCCTGGAGAGCAATCCCATCCCCTGGAAGATGCCAAACAGGAGCTGTCAGCCAAGTCCCCCAGGTTCCAACAATTCTACTCCTGGGGTCTCCAGGGACCAAACTGGGAGCTCAGACACCCAAAGTGTAATCCTACATTTCTGAATCTGGAGCTGAAGTGGAGCAGGAGCCCTTGGACCAGGAGCTTTCTCCTGCAAAGCCAACACTTCCCACGTTCTCACTTGGAAAAACATCTTGTCCCGTGGATCTCCCACCAGTTCTCCCACCAATCCCACCCTTGCCTCTGTCCCTCCCCTTCCACAGCCCTGGATTTCTGTTCCTCAGATCCCAAAAAAGCAGCACAACGAGGTCTCCTCTTGCTGCCTCAGCTTGGGAGATCTGAGGGAGACCAGGCAGGAAACGGGTCAGGAGCAGCATCCAAACCCCTTTTTCAAAAATCTTTATCCTTTTTCAAGCATGAAGAGGAGAAAAAGGGGAAGAGGGAGTTGGATTGGGGATTATTGTTGCTGCTTCAAGGCTGGCACAAGCAAGGACAAAGCCTTCCTGAAATCCTTGGCACTTCCTATCCCATCCCACCTGAGATGGGGTGGGAGAGGAAGCAACGGTGGGATTTTGTCTGTGCCCAAAGAGCAGCCATGGATTTAGAGCTGTTTTTTCCCAAAGCAGGGCTGGAATGCTCCAACACCCTCAGGACAAGGGTGTCCAAAGGTTTGATCCCAACACAGCCCAGCAGATCCAGAACATTTAAAGTTGATGGCACTGAGCAGCAAAACATAACCAGGGAGAAATCCAGAGGCAAACCTTGGTTTTGCAGAGTCCTGCACAGGAAGAGCTGGATCAGGACACGGTGGCCATCCCAGCGTTTCTGCAGCAGGAGGGAAGGGAATCCCACAGAGAAAGGAACACAGGGATGCTTGCCCAGCGTATTTCCAGAGGGATTTCCTACTTCACAGCTCCTGTACATCATTGTAAGATATTTAATTCTCTTATATATGCATTTTTATATATACATAAAACATGTTCAGAGGCCTGACCTGCTCAAGGCTCATAAGACGGGCACTAAATCCCAAAATAAAAGAGTTAATTCACTTTATAAATCACCACAATAAAATACAGGCACAGAGTGTTGGTGCAGCTTCAACTCCTGAGGCAGAAATTCCTTATTTTCAAATTCCTTTAATAGGAAGAAGGGCCCAAACCAGCTCAAACACTTTCCAATCCATGGCATCCAAAGCTTCCCAGGGTGGAAGGAGCAGGGAAAAGGGGCTGGTAGGAGACATGGCAAACATGGACTGGTACCTCTGGGAGACGAGAGCTTCCTTGGGGTGGAGATAATCCGGAGGGGAATGTGCCTGGGCACTGAGTCTTCACAGCATTCCAGAGCTCTGGAGCAGCAACAGGACAGAGAGAAAAGGAAGAGCCGTGAGGGCTCCACGGGAAAACCTGTCGGACAGAAAACAGGGCTCCTTCCAGCACGGGAGCACCGGGAACGGGGACACGGGAGACAGGACAGGCAAGGGATGCCAGAGCTGGGAACAAGACCGAGCTCTTCCCAGTTTAAGCTTCCAAGCAAATCCTTGGTAACCATCTGCTGGTGAGGATTTGGGAATATGCAGCTTTTAGCCTGGATTTTACGTGTTGCTCCCACCCCATTCCCAGCTGGAACAGAAGTTTTGGGAACTGGAAATGAAATGCCTCCAAAAAACTGGGATCATGCTGGAAGCAACTGGGATGAACTGGGAGTGACTGGGTGTGTGTCAATAGAACCTCACTGGGATTTACTGGGAGCTCTTGGGCCCACTCTGGGAGCCAATTAGGGACACACTGGGAGCAACTCGGATCAACCGGAAGATACTGGAACCATGCTGGGGGGACTGAGACCACAACTGGGATCATACTGGGAGCAACTGGGACCAAACCTTGGGCTACTGGGAGCAACTAAGGGAAACTGGGATCATGCTGGAAGCAACTTGGTCTGACAGGGAATGAGGTCAGCTGGGATATACTGGGAGTGTCTGGGACCATACTGGAGGGGACCAAGCTCCTACTGGGAGTGACTGGTTCACATAAAATCATTTTTCCTGGTTTCCAGCCCCTGATCCCATATTACATACCTTCAAAAAACACTGGGGGAGAAAAGGTTGGATCCAGCCAAACAAGTGAGATTTCCTTTGGGAATGCTGATTCCTACCACTCTTCCCTCCAGAATTACACCACCTTTGAAATGACACCAATGAATTCCAATGGAATTCTTGGAGAAAAGTCCAAACCCGCCCTGGTGATGCTCCAAGGTCCAGCTAATCCCAACACCGCTGTTACCACTCAGGGAAAGGGGGCAGGAATATTTCCACCTGGGTGTATTTCTACACTCCACTAGGAATATTCATTGCTGGGAATTCAATCCTGGTTTTCAGGCTTTTTGGCCCTTGGAAATTCAAAGGCACAACCCTAAAATGCTCTCAGGAGAGAGCGGAAAGCACGAGTGAATTCCAGCAGAAAGAAGGACTTGACAACTCTCATCCCATGAAGCTCCTCGGTGGCCAAGGAGAACATTCCGTACCCAGAGACGCCTCGCTGCTCCAGGAGGCACCAAAAACAGAACAGCCTCACTTTTAATTCCTTCCAGGAATACACACATTCCCGCAGCAAGAAGACGTGGGCTGCGGCTTCACTTCCAACGGCTCCGGAAAATGCAACAAATCCCTCCTTTTGTGGCAAGAACGGAGCAGAAAATAAGCTCAGGCAAAGCGGGGAGGAACCACCTCCCCCAGATCTTCCTCCAACCCTGGATTTGGGGAAAGCACGTCTTGCCCATGGGATTCTGCTGCTTCCACACCTCCAATCCCGCTGCTGTTACTGTTCCACTTCCCAGAGTCGGTTTCATTCCATCATTAAGGATCATCCCATTCCACTCCCTGCCACAGGCTGGACACCTCCCACTATCCCAGGTTGCTCCAACCTGGCCTTGGACACTTCCAGGGATCCAGGGGCAGCCACAGCTTCTCTGCCCAACCTGTGCCAGGGCCTTCCCATCCTCCCAGCCAGGAATTCTTTCCCAATATCCCATCTAACCCTTCTCTCTTTCCCTTTGAAACTGTTCCCTGTTGTCCTGCCACTCCAGGCCCTTGTCCAAAATCCCTCTCCATCTTTCTTGTCAAGGTGAGCAAAGAAACCAAACCAGGTTCCTGGAGCCTGGAATTCCTCCCTCCCCATCCCACCTTCTTGGTGTGAAAAGGTTTAAATCCCTTATTTCCTAAGATTACTGGAGCTATTCAGTAGCGAAGCTTGTTCCCTGATACCTTCCTCCACTGGAAGAATTAAAGGAGTAGAATGTAAAGAATTTTAAGAGGAAAAGAATTTAATAGAATTTTAAGTAGTGGAATTTAAAGGATTTATAGGAAAGGGGGTGAGCTGGGAGCAAGAAGGAAACCAGGGAGCCTGATGCACTTTGCATTTAAATTAAGGAATAACAGGGCAAAATATTAAGGGAGGTCCACAGATTATTCAGAATGGAATTCTGCTCAGGGCACACTGGGGAAAAAAATAAAAATAAAAAACCAAAGCCTGAGAAATCAGAGTTATTGGGGAATAAAGTATCCTGTGAGATCTAACTGGAGGGACTGGAAGGGAAAACATCCGTAAATACCTGGCAAGGAATAAAGGCATGGGAAGAAAAGATTTGGGAAGAAAGGAAAGCACAGGGTTGTTCCTGGCTGGAAGAGCCTTCCCATCTTCCCTTAAAAAGTGCCTTTGCGTCCCCACGGCTGTGCTGGAGCTGTGCAGGGAACGAGATTAGGGAAGTGATCCGGGATAAAAATAACCAGGTTTGCTGCTCCCAGATCTGGTTCACCAGATGGCCCTCAGAGAGCTGGACCAGCACAGCCACGGGAGCCCAGCACAGGGAACAGGGAGCACAGCAGGGAAGATCCCAGGAAAAATGCTTCATGTGGAAAGGAAGGAAGGAAAGACAAGGCACAGCCAAGGGAACAGGCCCAGAGAGAAACGGAATTCAGGCAGGAATTCAGCCCTGGAATCCCCAAATCACAGGGATGCTCAGCACAGAAACGTTCCCAGTGCTGCTTCCATCTCCTGAACTTCCTCCTGCCAAAGGCATCCCCGGCACTTTTCCTGGCTAGGTGGTGGGAGCAGGTTGGGAATTGCCAGTGATGGCTTTGGCCAGTCTGGAGGGAAAGGAGTTTCTAAGGAACAGGGTGAAAAGGGCCATATGTTCCACCAGCACCTTCACACACACCCATCCAGGAGGACATCCATCTCAGGAGAACACTCATCCCAGGAGAACACCCATCCCAGGAGATCACCCATCTCAGGAGATCACCCATCTCAGGAGAACACTCATCCCAGGAGAACACCCATCCCAGGAGAACACCCATCTCAGGAGATCACTCATCCCAGGAGATCACTCATCCCAGGAGAACACCCATCTCAGGAAGAACATCCATCCCAGGGAGTACATCCACCCAAGAACATCCTGTTGGCTCAGCTCCCACAGGACATCCACAGGATTCAGCTGCTGGACCTCACCCTGACACACCTCCCTTTTCCATCCCTCCTGCTGCATCCCTAAAACAACCTTCCCACTTGGAGGGTGCCAGCAGAAGGGCAGGAAGGCAGAGCAAGATTAGGAAAAGTTGCAAATCCCATCCATGCTTTCATTGACCACTTCCTGATTAAAAATAAACCCGAGCCTAATCCCCTGGAAAACTGGAGGGGTTGGGTTTGGAGCCAAAGAGCAGGACAAGGACAAGTGGGACTGAAACACCAACAGCTCCAGTCCCATTGCTGGTGAGCCCTGGGTTGTGGTGCCAGAGAGGATCCAGCTGGAATGGGTACAGTGGAAGGATGGGTGGATTCCAGACAATTCCAGCTATTTGTCACCCACTCTAAGCTGAACTCTGAGAGAGACTTGGAGTGAGATCTGGTTTACTTTTCTGTCCAGCTCTAATTAAAAACTAATCGCTTTTATGAGGCCAAGGTTTTCCACCCACCAATGCACCATTCCCACCCCATTTCCCAGCGTTAGATCCCTGGAATCTGCCCATTCCCTCCACAGCTCCCAGTCTGGCTACAAGGTCCACACAAAATTTCCTGTGTTGATCCACACTTAATTAAGCAATTAATTGAGCAATTCCTATAGATTGGGCAGCAAAAAAAGTCACTTTAAGGTATGTTCCATAAAAGTGTTCCCGAAGTTCCCCATAATTGTTCAAGGCCTTTAATTAATTTTCAGTAACGAACTCACTTCGACGCAATTAAAACCCAGTTAAATCAACATTTCTTCACTCCTTCCTTCTGGAGTCCTCGGCAGTTTCCAGTTGTATTCCCTGGATTCCCTTTGTCATGTGGATATGGCAGGAGCAATCCCAAAACTGAGAGCAATATCCCGCAGCTCTTACAGGAGCCACACACACTCAACCCCTTCCCGAGTACTGCATGGATTATAAAAATTCCTGATAATATTAGAGGAAATTAATGAGCTTTTTGCCAGCTTTTGCAGAGGATTTTAATGATTCCTTGTTCCAGCAGCCCAATCCCAGCCCACGCCGTGCCCAAGGCCAAGCCCTACCCACAGCTTTTGTTCCTCACAATCAGCTCAGCTCAAGGAGCAGACCGGGAATGGGCCACTGTTCATTCTTTGGGAACTCCAGAGTGGGGATTTCCTCAGTTCCCAAGTTTCTGGTGTCTCCTGGTCCTCCTGAACGTACCCATCGGCACCAACAAATCCATGTGCTCACTCCAAACTCCTCCAGGTTGTCTCAGAGCTCTGCCAACACCTCCCCTCCTCTGTCCCACCTCAGACCTCCACATTCCACAGGCTCCTCTATTTGATTTCCCAGTGCCGATTCCTAGTTGGACAAATATTCCCTGCACAAAACCACCCTGGACTTTCCTCCAAACAACTCCTAAAAAGTGGATTTTTTTTACCCATTCTCCTTCCCACAACAGGCAGGGTTTCCACTCCCAGGTTATAAAACAAGGAGGAATGGTTTTTAACTAAAAAACTCCACCACTCCAAAGGCTGCAAAATCTTCTGGAATTTCCTAAATCTAAGGAAACAACATTCTCTGTGCTCCCACCATCCTCGAAGCTGGACACCATCCCACCAGGAATGATCAAGGAACACCACGAGTGGTGCTTCCAACCAAGCCCCTCTGCACAGATCCCACTGGAATTCTGCTGGCACAGCTCAGACCTGAGGAGAGGGAGTGAAAAAAATCCCTGGAAGGAGCAAGAAAACAAAGATGAGGAAAACCATTTCTAAGCCCCCTCTGACCTGCTAAAAGCCTCCTGCAAGAACCAGCCAAGCACACAGATGGCCAAGGCCCTCCTGGCGGGGCCATTCACACTCCAAATTGTCCACAAAGAGGGCAAAATTGGGATTGGCGCTTTTGGGGAGGAAAAAAAGGACTTGTGAGAATTTGCAGTCCTAAATTTCACTTGGGAGCTCAAACCACGTCAGGCAGACTGGGTGTTCCTCTGTGGGAAGGGCTCTGGGAGAAGAGCAGGGGTTTTGTAGGATCACCACGGGAAGGGCACAGGACCAAACACCAGGAAAACTGGCTGATAACAAGTGGTGTGCCAGGACAACAGCAGAAACCAAGGGGAAATCAGGAAAATCCTGTCAGGAACGATGGGAAAGGAGGATCACTGGGATGAGGATCACCAAATGACTGGCATTGATTTATTTGGGATAAATCACCCCAGAGCAACATCATCAGTATCTTCTCTGTTCACAACAGGTCCCTGGGCCACCCTGGCCAAGAAAACCACAGGGAGACAACAAATCCCAGAGAATATGGAGAATCCTGGAATATGTAGAGCAGGCCCTAAGAAATTGGCCAACGGGAAGAAAATATGATCCCCAAACCTGGAAGCCCAGAAGAGCAAGGACAAAGAGGATTGTCCCTGAACACCAGTGATTCCTGCCCACCTGCCACCAGCACCACAAGTGCTTCCACTGGGCATCCAAGAGGATTGTCCAGCCATGGACAAACACCTCATCCTTGGCATCCTCAGGGTGTCACCACCACCAGAGTGTCACGTCCTCGGATGGCAAATTCTGTCCCTGGCCATCAAATTGCCTCAGTTTTAGCATTGAGAGGATTCTCACTGCAGGTTTGCCTTCTCTGGCCCAAAATAAACCAAGTTCCTTTGGGTCAATGACCTGCTCCCATGGTTGGTGACACTCAGAGAGGAGGATTGCTGGTCTCCGGAGTGGGAATCACCGTCCTGGCCATGATCCATGGCAGGGTGTGCAAGAACAAGCTCCACAAAGTGGCTGCACTGGACATTTGAACACTGACATCCCCAAAAAAAACCTCTTGGCACAGCTCCAGAAAGGAAGGATGGAGAAAACAGACCTGTCTGATGTTTAGTGCTCCACATAAAGCAGGAAAATTCCTCCTCCTGCCTCTTCCACAGCCCGGAACGAGTAATTTTGTGCCGCGAGATCTCATCTCCTCCCCAAATCCAGGCAGTGAAACCGCAGCCTAAACCTGGGTTTAATAAGCTGATTTATCATGGTCTCTGTGCCCAGCAGAGCTCCCCAGTCCTGCTGCACTCACGGCCTCTCCAAAGCCACAGCCAAACAAGAATCCATCCTGGAGTTCTGCTGCACTCACGGCCTCTCCAAAGCCACAGCCAAACCAGAATCCATCCTGGAGTTCTGCTGCACTCACGGCCTCTCCAAAGCCACAGCCAAACCAGAATCCATCCTGGAGTTCTGCTGCACTCACGGCCTCTCCAAAGCCACAGCCAAACCAGAATCCATCCTGGAGTTCTGCTGCACTCACGGCCTCTCCAAAGCCACAGCCAAACCAGAATCCATCCTGGAGCTCTGCTCCCATCCATTCACCTCCTGCTGGACCCCGGAGCCAGGGCAGGCAAACGGGCTTTGGGCTGGCTTTAACCACCAAGCCCTGCCTTGCTGGACTCCGATTTCGCTTTTGATAAAACCTGGAGTCAAACTCGGGGGCAGCCTGGGGGACTTGGCACTGGGACACAGAGCCTTTTGTTACGGCTCCCGCGGTGCTGGCGCAGCTCTGGAGCCCATTAGCAGGGAACGGGCCGCTAAATATTCCATGAATCTGGATTTCAGACATTTCCCAGGCCAGGCTCTGTCACTGCAGATCCTACAAACTGGGCTGACAGTTGCTAAATTAAGAGCATCCTGCAGAGCAGCCTCTCCAAAGCACTCCCAGAGCTCCCACTCAGGAATAAATCCTTGTATTTATATATATACAAAATATATATTTTTCATATACATATATTCATATGTATGTATATATAATTTTATGTGTTCATTTTATTGATTTAGATATTATATCTTTTAATAGCATGTCTTTCGATATTAATTTTATATAAAATACNAAGAGGTGGGAACAGAGCAGAAGACACCTCCTGTTAGGAAGCCACTCCAAGCCAGGGAACTGCTCCAACCTGGCTTTTCCATCATTTTTATTCTCTACCCTGGTGGTCCCATCAGAGCCCACCCACCTGTGAGCTTCCCAACTCTTTTCCACCACTCCTGCTCCCTGTTTTCCAAGCTCCCCTCCCTCCCTCCCTGCTGCCTGGAGGCCAAAAAGAGACCAAAACTCCAATATCCTCATCCCCAAATCCAAAACCTGGAGCACTCCCTGTTTTCCAGCCCCGGCTTGGCTGGAGTTGAGCTGTGCAGTCACAACCTGCGAGGAAGCAGCTGATGGATCCCGGCTGGATCAGCCTTGTTCCTTTGGGAAGCTGGGCTAAAAATGGATCCAGCCACCACCAGGGGCTATGTTTAGATCCAATATTCCAAACAACTCCTTCCTTTGCAGTTCTTTTAGGGTTTTTTTCCCCCTTCCCCCTCCTGGAACTACCTTTGGCAGGAGAATTAAACAGCTGCCACCAGGAATGGAGCGAAAAGATGAAGAGATGCAGGTGGAGCACCAGCTGGACACATTCCAGGTCACTGCAGCCTGGCAGGCTCTCCAGGAGGACAATCCAGGATCCTGGATGTCTCCCACATCCCTGCCCTCCTCTGGAGCCAACTGCTTCACACCACAAACCCTGCAACCCATTTGTGAAAGGTCTGCCCATCAGATTATGATGCTGGAGCTAAGGAAAGGAAAAAAAAACACGGAGAAAGACTTTCCATGGGGAAAACATTCCACCTGGGATTTCTCTTGTCTCCCTGTGCCAAACTGGCAGGAGAGCTGGATAATTACTTCTGCAAACAAATTTAATGTACAGCAAGCCCGGACACTGGACCCTTCCATACCTGGATTTTATGGAGAACGGAAGGAAAGGATGCCATACTTTTGTTCCATTCCATAGTTAAACCAGTCTCCCCAAAAAAGGAGGATTTTTAAATAAAATCCCTGTGTGTTACCAGGGATTGGAGTCCCTTCTTCCACTTTAAAAGACAGGCAAACCCCACAACACAGGAGAATAGGGCCAGCATCCCTGAGATCTGTGTTCCCACACAAGGATCAGGATGCCCAGGAGTGGCATCAACACATGGGATGTGGATACAGGGACAGAGGAAGGACATTTATGGATATTTTATACATATATATATATATATATAAAGCATAAACCCTTTTTTTCTTTCAGTTCTGACAAGGAGACCCTATTTTTGAGACTAAAATACAACCAAGAACGTGGATCATAAAAATCAAGTCCCAAAAAAGCCCCAGACTGTTCCATATGAAAGGTTTATTTCCCTTTATTAAGGCAGCACTAAGATGCACAGCCAGCCTCCAAGAACGCTCTGCTGCTGTCCCAAATGTTCATCCTGTGGATCTTAATTTCCCGTTGTTCTCCCTGTCACATTCAATACATCTCCTGTTCATAAATTATGGACTTGCCTGATTTCCTTAACATCACCCAAGAGTGCCTGGGAATTCAGGCTGGGCAGCTCCAAAGCCGGGATGCTGAGACTGTTTCAAGATGAGAAGCACCAAATTCTCCCCACACTGAGCTGGCCACATTTCTGGTCCTTTTTTTTTTTTCCCTACAAAATTCCACCCCTGGCAATTCACCACTGAGGTGCTGAAGGGACGATCCCTGGACCTGCTGGAATAGGATCCACAGGATCCCTCACAGTGTATGCTCCAAAATCCTGCCAAACAATATTCCTTCATTAAACCACAGAGATTCCAGAAAGCTGAGCAGTCCAGGGACACAACCAATGGATGGGGCCATCCAGAGGGACCTGGACAAGCCCGAGAAGTTGCCCATGGGAATGTCATGAGGTTCAACCAGGCCAAGTGGTGGTGCTGCCCCTGGGCTGGGGCCATCCCAGGCAGGAGAATGGGCTGGGAGAAGAAGTCACGGAGAGCAGCCCTGGGAGAAGGACTTTGGGGTGGCTGGGGGATGAAAAGCTGGATGTGCCATGGCAATGGAGAAGGGAAGGCTCTGGGGAGACCTGAGAGCACTAAAGAGCTGGAGAAGGACCGGGGACAAGGGGTGGAGGGACAGGACACTTGGAATGGCTTCCCACTGCCAGAGGGCAGGGATAGATGGGATACTGGGAAGGAATTGCTGGCTGGGAGGGTGGACAGGCCCTGGCACAGGATGGGCAGAGAGGCTGTGGCTGCCTCTGGATCTCTGGAAGTGTCCAAGGTCCGGCTGGAGCAACCTGGGAGAGTGGAAGGTGTCCCTGCCCATGGCAGGGGATGGGATGAGCTTTAAGGACCATTCCTTCTATCCCCATTCAGTGATTCCATGACACGATTCCTTGACTCGCCACGAGACACATCCCTGTTTGCCGAAGAGCCACAACCCAGATTTTTTTTTTGGAAACAGGACAAGATGTGTCATTTCAGCAGCACCTCCACGACACTGGGATCGCTGAGGAATTTCCTGCCCCAGCCACCTTCCAGCTGCAGATAAACAGATCCACTCCTTAGACGTTAACTCCTTCAAACTCAGATTAATGCAGCAACCGTGGGGGGGTTAACTCATATTTACCTCCCTGGCAGCTCTCAGGGGGAGAAAACCCATCTTTTTAAGAGGATTTTAAATTCTTTTAATCTGCCGAGCATTATAAACATTTCCCCTGTCAGGAGGAACAATCTGGTGTTGTTGGGACATTAATCCTGGCGAGCACTTGAAGGGCACAAACACAATGGGGTGAAATCATTACACATGGCCTGGGGGTTATTCCAATACTGGAACAACTGGAATTACAGGGTGGAATTAAAAACTATAAGATCACGGTGCTCAAAAAGAGGAACATAAACTGTTGGAGAGGAGACAGTTGTAGAAATTAAAAATGAGCCTTGTAGAAGCAGCAAAAGCTTTTTCTAAAGCCCATCCATCCTATTCCACCCTGCAAAAATAATAATCAGCAGGAAAATGATGTTCCTTCCATTTGGACAAGGAAAATTTCAAAAGGTTACTGGGGAGAACAACCCAGACCTGGCAAGATGGAAGAGAACAGAGATAATCTAAAAGGCCTTTTCTATGTAATTTTTATGATTCTCCTGAAAAATGACCTGAATAAGTGAAGTTATTTGCCCTTGTCCTCTTTGTTCCAATTGGATTTAGTCATGAGGGAAATCCTGCCAAGGAGAGGATGTTTGACTCCATTTACTGCCCTTTGTGATTGCTCTATAAAATATTGGATATGGGAAGGAAAAGGCTGGGGGGGTTTGGGGAGGGTTGCCATGGAAAAGGAAGGGACACCTGAAGCACTTGCTGTAAAAATGAAAGTAAAAATTAAGACAACAAGGACTGTGGAATTTTCTGCGGAATTATCTCTCAGAGGATTATATTTAACCTGAATGTGGGATAATTTAAAAGCCCAGTGACTGAGTATTGCCCGAACAGCAGCACACCCCACTCAAGATTCCAGTCAAGAGCTGTTGGCATTTCTCTCTTCCCGTTCAATCCTTCCCCAAAAACCAGAGCCTGGGAAAACGTGGCTGTGCCCCGTTGGAATAAGCGGCATCAAAAATTCCAAGCAAATGAGTACCACATGTGTGGGAAGCAGCCCCTTTTCCTGGGCTGACCCTGGAGGAGGAAGGGCTGCCCCTTCCCTGAAAAAAAGGATTGCAGAAAGGAAAAGATCCTGGCTGCTGCTCCGTAACACACGAATAAGATCCTGCACCCCTTTGCCATAAAGGTCATGTTTGGGATAAGATGGGATACAACAGTTCAGCTTAAGTATTCCCATTTTCCAGGAGTTTCCCTAAAAGCTGAATGGGCTCTCCCAGAGTGGGAGCTCCTCCCAGCCAGACACTGGATTTTAGGGTCTTATGGGGGATTCCCTAAACTGCTGCTGCTGCTGCTGCAGTATCCCCCGTGGATTTGCTAAGGCTGTCCTTGGAATGAGAACCGGGAGGCAAAGCCAGAGCACAAGCCCTGACTCCTCTCTGGGATTCTGGAAGTTGGATTTTTGGGGACACTGAAAAGATGTGTCAGACATAAGCACCAGAAGGCCTGGAAGTGACACACGTTATTCCTTAACCTCTTTCCCAGCAAATTCTTCCTGACCCTTCCCTTTGGATTAAATTACACACAGTTACAAAAACTAATTGTCTCACACACATTACAATTACAAGTCTAATTAGACTTTTCTGACTGCTGCCTGATTGACCTGCTGTGGAATCAAACCAAGCTTTTTGCTTTTATTCCATATCAAATAGGGCTGGAAGGATTTTCTGCAGCTCTGGAAGTTCAGAGGAGATAAAACAGAAGTGTCTGAAGACTGAGCAGATAAAAGGCCGAGCCAACAAAGAGCTTTCCAAGCTCACATCAGAAGGATCCATCAGGATTTAATGAGTCTGGGACTGTCCCCTGCCCAGGAGGAGAAGGGTGACAGCACAGACCCTTCTCCTCTCTCCTCTTCATCCTCCTGCCTCTCCTTGGGCATCCCACTTGCCCTGCTGGGAATTGCTGGCAGCTGCCTTTACTTCCATAGTAAGTGCTCCCAAAAGACCAAAACAATGCCCTGTTCCAAGCTTCGGGATGGGTTTTCATCCAAACAGAGGATGAGATCAGTCCCTCCTGCTCTTGGAACCTGGAAGTCCATTTGCCATCACTTTCTTTACTGGAGACTCTGAACAGTCTATAAAAAACTTGCAGCTACACATCGAGGCAATAATTGCAATCAAATACAGGTGCTGAAATGGGATGAAAACAATCTGGACCATTCCAAGGAGAGCAATCAGTGATCCCACATCCAGGTGAGCTAGCAGTGATCCCACATCCAGCTGACGGCCAGAAACAAAGAAAACAGGGCTGGCTCTTGGGTTACTCCTGCCAAAAACATCACTTCCTTAAGTAACACCACAGGCTCATGTTAGGAGGAATCATGGAATGGTTTAGGGTGGAAGGGACCCTAAAGATGGTTCCACCCCCTGCCATGGGCAGGGACACCTCCCACTATCACAGGTTGCTCCAACCTGTCCCAATCCCTCCCCACCCTCCCAGCCAGGAATTTCTTCCCAATATCTCATCTAACCCAGACCTCTGGCAGTGGGAAGCCATTCCCAGTGCCCTGTCCCTCCATCCCTTGTCCCAAGTGCCTCTCCAGCTCTCCTGGAGTCCCTTCCCAGGCTCCCCAGGGCATTGGGCCCAACACGCTCAGGACCAACCCAAGGACCAGGTTAGGTCCAGGATGGAGGGAATCCCAATCCCTGTTCCTCTGCTACACGAGCTGTGCCCACGGGAACACGAGCAGTGCCCCACCAGAGCAGACTCACCATTCCCACCCCTTCTCTCCCATGGTTTCCCTGTGCCAGAGTCCATCCCGTGAGGAATCCCGCTGAGCACTCCATTCACTGCTCACAGTTCACACCACCCAGCTCACTCCTAATTAGCACAGCGGAGCTAATATCCCTTTCTGATCCCAATTTCCCCCAAGCCCACTGGATTCCACCTTGTTTTGGATGTGCACACACACCACAAAAGCCGGAGTCATTACAATTCCCACGCGGCGCCGACCAAGAGAATCGTCCCCTTGAATTCCCGAGGCAGCCAAAGGCAGCGCTGCATTAATGACCCTTCTGGAACAGCCACGGATGTCAAGTGCTTGTAGGGCAGCATTGGAAGGGCCTCCAGGGAGGAAACGAGCCAGCAGCCGGGACAAATCCAGCGGCTGGGAACTGCTACGGGCAGGGAGCTGCATTTCAAACCTTGCCTGTCCTGAAACACTCCGAGCCAAAGGACAAGGGAGAAAAGGCTTATTCCACAGGACCTGAGGATCCCAAAGGGCCCGATCCCGGTTCTGCTTCCTACAGGATCTGTGCCACAAGCCCCAGGACAGCATTCCTCCCAGGAAACTGTGGGGTCCCACCTGAGTGCGCTGAGCAAAATTCCAGGGAAGAAGCGGCGAGTGTGGAGATGCCAAAAGGGGCTGGAACACGGAATGCAGACAGAGCCGAGACCTTTCCATGCAGGAAAAGGGACAGGACCACACAAACACTTTTAAAATCTATTCTACACAGAGCAGAACAGGCTGGGAGAGCTGGGGGGGTCACCTGGAGAAGAGAAGGCTCCAGGGAGACCTGAGAGGCCCTTCCAGTGCCTGAGGGGGCTCCAGGAGAGCTGGAGAGGGACTGGGGACAAGGGATGGAGGGACAGGACACAGGGAATGGCTTCCCACTGCCAGAGGGCAGGGATAGGTGGGATATTGGGAAGGAATTGCTGGCTGGGAGGGTGGGCAGGCCCTGGCACAGGTTCCCAGAGAGGCTGTGGCTGCCCCTGGATCCCTGGAAGTGTCCAAGGTCAGGCTGGAGCAACCTGGGCTGGTGGAAGGTGTCCCTGCCCATGGCAGGGGTGGCACTGGATGGGCTTTAATGTCCCTCCCAACCCAAACCATCCCATGATTCTATGAAGCCACCTGTCAGTTAAATCCTGCTGTTGAGATCCCAGTCCACTGTCTTTCCCGGGAATCCATAAAATGGAAAGCAGTTCCATGAACACAAACACCTGTGTGCATCCCACACCATACCAATCGGAATTCCCACTTCCAAGGGGACTTTCACATTAGGTCCTTTCACACACCATCACTGAAATGCACCATTCTCTGTTTCCTGCATAATGAAAAATTAAACAGGCTCTCAAATTACTAATTAGATGCTGTTGTTTAATTAAGTGTGCACAGACACAGCCGCCAAAATAAAGGAGTCCTAATTCTAATGAAAAGCCAATACAGTGTCCGACTGGCACTGGAAGGGCTGGGCCAAGCAGGAAGGAGAAATTTCTTGTAGGAAAGCAAAATCCCAAATTTAAATCAACCAAGTTTACAAGTAAATGTTTTAAATGAGCAATCTGAAATATTTGACTTAAATGGATTTAAAATCAGCAACACGAAAGTAGGCAAATGAAAAAATCACTGCCACAGACCAGGCTGCTCCAAGCCCTGTCCAGCCTGGCCTTGGACACTTCCAGGGATCCAGGGGCAGCCACAGCTCTCCAGCTTCTTCTTGCCAAGTTTCAACCAGTATAATCCAGAACTAACTTCCCAAACAAACCTTGAAAGTAGCAAATAAATTGGGTTGGCCCAAAAGTTTCTGGAAGATTTCTAGGCAGAGAAATCTTTTTTTAAGGGGGAAAAATGGTGGGGAAAAAAAGAAGGATCTAATTCCTGCGGCTGAACAAACACTGAAAATGTGAAGGTTTGGGTTTTCCCAATCCCACAGGTTCAGGGATGAATAAAGCAGGTTAATTCCCCTGTGGATACTCAGCACTCCGTGGGCCACATCCATAATTCATGGTGCTGACACATCTGCCTGCTGCTTGGGAAAGACAAGCATAGGGAAACATGACATAGGGAAGAGCTTTCCCTTCTTTTATTCTCATTTCCACCCTCCCAAAAGAAAAAAATGGAAGAGCCAGAAGAAGCAGAAATAGTGATTAATCCCAGAATTTTGGGAATAAATGTACTGCTGCCACGTAAGCCCTGCCTGCCTGCAGCCACCTGAGCACTCCCACGAAAACCAAGTCTTCCATATAATTTTTAAGTTAAAGATGGTAGTTGACCTTTGCAGTTGTAGGTCTGACACTGCCATCCCTATGGAATTGGCAACAACAGCCAGGATCCTTGTGATGGGCCAGAACAGAATGTTGCCACACGTGGGAAATTA
Source organism: Grallaria varia (assembly GCA_013396735.1). NCBI lineage: Eukaryota > Metazoa > Chordata > Aves > Passeriformes > Formicariidae > Grallaria > Grallaria varia. Next base: position 160,187 of record VWZG01009032.1, read on the forward strand.
CGTAAATAAGTCAGATAAACGGGGAAGGTTGACTATGGAAAAGCATGTGGTTTATGGAATCACAGCACCATTTCGGTTGGATGGGACCTTAAACCCCATCCAGGGCCACCCCCTGCCATGGGCAGGGACATCTCCCACTATCCCAGATTGCTCTAACCTGGCCTTGGACACTTCCAGGGATCCAGGGGCAGCCACAGCCTCTCTGCCCAACCTGCACCAGGGCCTGCCCACCCTCCCAGCCAGGAATCAGCCCAGGGCACGGGGGGCTCAGGGCTGGGTCACATCCCCCAAATCCTTCTCCCATCCTGCCCCATCCCTTCACTGCCCCAGCCTGTGCCTTTTCCCAGCTGCCTTTTCCTCGGGAGCCACCACTGGCACTGCTGGCAGAGCAGAACCAGCGGGGTCACGTCATGGAACACTCCACTGCTGAAGTATCATTTAGCTTGTGTGCAATTAAGACCATTTCATTGTCTCATCAGCTTCCCTGTGATACCCAATTAAGTAATAACACACAGAAAGTGCTCTTAATTAATGAGGAAAATCCTCAACAAGCCAGATACAGGTGTGTGTATCTCAAGCAGGGCCTGAAATAGTTGAATAGATCATTTAATCTTTATTACAAAAAATCCCCACTCAAATTTGTACCTAATTAACTCAATAGCAGGATTCTCTCTGATTTCTTCCAAGAGGGTTAAATTTCTTAGCAATATTCAACAATCAAGTGGTTTAGGAAAGATTCCAATTAAACCTGACACTTGGAGTGCAGAGTGATCACAATTTGCACGTTGTTATTCTCGGGTTGGAACAAATGGCTTTAAATGATGTTTCTCCTCGCAATGTTTGCACAAAATCAATCTCCTGTATTGGTATTGAATGAGCACATTTGGATTTATTCTTATCTCCAGCTCTGCTGTGTGGGCTGAGCTAAATGAGAGCCCATCACATGCAGCACTGTTGGATTCATCAGGACAACATCTTTAAAAAAAAACAGACACAAAAAAGGCAGGGCATCATCCCAGGACTTTTTCTTATACACTTCAGCAAGTGCAATGGCAGAGCTTAACTGCAAAGATGCCATTTCCATCAAGGGCAGGAGCTTTGGACCCCAATTCCTTCAGCCAAAAAAGATGGACACACGTCTCCTAATGTATTCAACGCACAGGACATTCCTCAGAACTGGAAGGGAAATTGTGGAGCCCGAAAGTGGAGCTGGGATGGATCATTTTAATAACCTTTTTCTCCCATTTCCCACTGCCTGGTTTCAGGGACACTGCAATTGGAATCAGCTGGAATTGTTCAAGCCACAGCTTCCTGACCACCTCATTTTTGGCCAGTGTAACTCCCAGGAGCTGGACTTGCTGATCCTGGTGGATCCCTTCCAATCCAGGATATCTCAGGAACTCTAAACAGCCGTGTGTCCACAAGCTGCCCTGTTCATTTCTGATGCCTTAAGAGTTCATATTTGTTTATATTTGTATGTATGTATACATTTTGTATATTTGTAAACAGGCGTCATTTTCAGCCTCATTTTTCCTGAAACACTGGGAAATTTTCAATTTCTTCCCCTGCCTGAGAGTAAAGGAGGGAAGCAAACTCCAGAATTCCTGCTTTAGGAGCCGGAATCATAGGAAGCATTATTTACAGGGAGTGAGGCACATGGAAACCTGCACTTGCCAGATGCTCAGGGACAGTCACCTCCCCTGGGAGATCAGCCTTCCACCTCTCCAGCTCTTTTTTACCCTGGATGCCAAAACCAGCTTTCTAGAAACTCAAATCTCATCCACAGCACGATAAAGTTCTTTGATTTAAAAAAAAAAAAAAAAGAAATCAAAAGCATTAAAAACTAATTTCAAAGTCCCTATCCAGGCTACAGGATCAAATCCAAAACCATCCACAGCAGATCCAGACAGGAAAGGTTGATAAAGAGGACAGAGCCGTCAACCTTCACTTCCATAACCTCCCACTCCAGACTTTTTGTCATCACAAGGTTCTTCCCTAAGCTCTGAATTTCATCCTTCAGCTGCTCCTTTTCAGCCCTTGGAAGTTTCAGTACAAAGAAGCCACCAACTGGATTTTTCTCTCTGATCAATCACGTCCCACTGTTGGGAAAACAGGTTCAAACCCACGAATCCTGCTGCTGTTATCCGAGCCCTCGCTGGGATCTCACCTTTCCCAGGATTTATTTAGCACTGAACCCCTGACAATGACCTGAGGGATTCTCGGATCATCCCAAACACCAGTCAGGGGGTGCAGAGCCAGCTGCAGGAAGGTTGAGATGCTGGCAAAGACTGAGCAGTGCACATGGCATTTTATGGGGAAACCTCTAGGAAGAGTGTCCTGGCTTTGAGGGTTAGTGGCGGCCTTGGCAGTGCTGGGGAACGGTTGGACTCCACGATCCTGGAGGGCTTTTCCAACCAAAATGATTCTGGGGTTCCCTATAATGGAATCACTTTTTATTTATTATATATTTTATAAATGAGACTTTGCCCCTTAACTGCCAGCGATATAATTCTATTCCGCTCCGACCCTCTTCCAGGCCTGTCTCCAGCTCCAGTTCATTGGAGCTCCATCCCAAGCCCCCTTTTCCCCAGTGCCACACTCCTCAGGAATTTGTACCTGGTTATTTCAAGGTGCAGGTTGGCCCATGGAGCAAAGACCGATGTTCCCATTCCCAACACCAGCTCTGTGCCACAGCCACAGTGAGCAGTGCCCAGTGACCTCCTGCAATTCCTGCTCCCTGGGAACCAGGGATGTGCTCGTGGTTCCTGCAGTCCAAAGGCCAAGAGGGACCACAGCCTCCCTAAACTCCCCTCCTGCCCACACTCCCTCTGATAAGCCAGACTTAGGCATATTTTTTCTAGTCCTCAGCCTATTTCTGCATTTCCTCCGCTCCCCACGACCGAGCCAGGAGCTATTTCGAGCTGCTCAGATGGAAATCAGGAAAGTCACAGGCACCAAATACAGAAATGAAATATGTTCTCTTCTAAATATTTTCTTGCTCACAAACCTAAAATCCCCCCCCAAAAACCTGCCTTTTTTTTTGCTGTAGCATCAGTGCTGGTATTTACCCAACCCTTTGAGCATCACTGCTCCCAACGCAAGCCCCTCTCCAGCTCTCCTGGAGCCCTTTCAGGCGCTGGAAGGGGCTCTAAGGTCTCCCTTCTCTACTCCAGGCTCCCAAAATCCTGTTGGATCCACTGCTAGTTCATTGAACCCCTTCTAAAACCCACCCTGGTTTTGCTAACCTGTTTCTGATGTGATTAATATCCTATTTATCTGACAACATGCTGCCAATTCTCTTAATGACAATGCTACTTGGTACTAAAAGGCCCCAGAAGTTTGTTTTGCTGGGATAGAAGCTCAAGACCAGCTTCCCTGGATCCATCCTTGGAGGTTCTAGCAGGGATACTTCTCAGTGCTGCTGCTCCTCTTGGAGCTACTTCATTTGACAACAGTAATTTAAGCACAGTCATCCAGATTTAATTTCCCAATGAGGACAAAAACTGGCAACTTATTTAGGCATTATTAACTTAATATTAAGTTGATAGTCACTTGACTGGAACTTGCAAAGAGATCTGCTCTAATAAGCCTGAGCTCAAGTCTTTAAACCCTCCCTTAGTCACTGAGGTTCGGCTGTCTTGGTGTTCTTACATAAAACCACTTTGAGGAAATGAGCCTTTGAATTCCCTTCCGGGTGTTAATTGGAGTTTTTTCTGTTCCCTACAAATCCAAAAATGAACCAGACTGGGAAGAAACCACCAGGGTTAATTATAATCAGGAACAAAATCTCCAGTGCTATTTGTGGCAGCAGCGGATTTTTATCCCCTCTCTAAGTAGGAGCTGCTCGAGAAAACAAACACAGAAGGGAACTCAGGAGTTCCATCCCCATGGGTTCAGGCATTTTAGGAAGGTTTAGGATGGAGTCTCTGAATCCTTTGTGCAGAGACTCTGCTTGCCCAGTTTTTGTGGTTTCTTGCTGTATTCAGCTCCTTGAAATGGATGTAACAGGCCCGGGGGTTTTATAACCTCTCTTGCTCCTGCTCATTCCTTCTGTTCCTGCTCTGGCAGGAAACACGACTCCCAGAAAACTGCTCCAATTCAAACACATTTCTGCTCTCCGTACCGGGAACAGACTCTGGATACTCCCCAAAAACCCTCAAATGGATACTCTCATTCAATTATTTCAATATAAAAAGGTTTGCAGAGAGTGTTGATCTCCATCAAAGCGTCTTCACGAGAACACATCTTCAATAAATGTAATATCTGGGGTTTTTTCTGCTTCCCCTTTGTTCAATGGTGATATCCCTAGATGCGCAACAGGAACCAGCTCCAGGTGTTCACCTTGGGGCAGGAAAAGAAACACTGCCCTGTCTTCTCCTCCCTCCCATATTTCTGGAAGCCTTCCAGCACCTCAGGATGTGCACAAACCAAAATGGGACTGTTTTACCCAAAGTCCTTCCCACTATCTTTTTGTAAATAGGAACACCCACAGAAGGCAAGAAATGTGAAATAAAAAGAGAAAAATCATAGAAAGGTCAGGTAAAAACTAAAAGACATAACTTCCTCCAGCTGGAACCACAGGAAGAAAACCCCACGATCCACGAGCTCCTGGGTTTATCTCCATAGCCAGAAAATCCTGGTAACACTGGGAAAAACATATTCCAGGGTCAATGCCCTCCCTGCCCCAGGAGAAAACCCTGCTGAGGTCCTTTTGGATTGAAAAACCAGATTGGCAAGCGAAGCCCAGCTAATCCTGACTGCCAGCCCAGTGGCAGGGAACAGGGTCTCACACAGAGGCAGGATCCAAACCAGGACTTGGGTACCAGCCTGCACTGGGAACCAGAACAAGGAAAACACCTCAACAGCCTCTGATGTCACAGAGAGACGTCTCCATGTGACAGGAATAATTTGGTGCTAAAACCTGAGGAATTCCACACAGGAAACATGAAGGAACCCAACCAGATGACCACCAACAGAGGGACATCAACCTTCCCATTCCCTCATTCCAAGGGGGGAAAGTCACTGCTGTGGCATCTTCCAGTGTTTCTTTCATCCACCTTGGGAAGCACAGGCATGACTTACCCTCCTTGCCACATTCCAAATGGGAAACTGAGGCACTGCCTGTGCAGCTGGGAACTACAGGAGAGTTATGGGCATGGAAAGAAACGGATGCCATGATGGGATCGTGGGAATATCATTCAGCACCAGCAAAATATGAGTCTCAACATAAAGGGATGCAGAATTGGGAGAACTCTCTTGAATGAAGATGTTGTACACGATCTTAACCCAGGTGATCAATCCACCCCCAAAAATCTCCATGAAAGACAACTCAGCTCCGTGGAATTTGGGATCGAATGGTTAAAGCTCGCCACAAACCGGCCTAGAAAGATGTGAGGAATAAATTCTTCACACACCAAGAGCATCAGGCTGTGTGTGGGGAGAGTGGAAAAGGGACACCACAGGGAAGGGGAGAGAAGCCACACAGCCAGGGAAGAGCATCGGGAAAGCAGGAGAAAGCCAAGGACATCCAGAGGAAAAACCCACAGTGGAAGTCACAGGAGAACTCTGCGTGTATTACGTGCTGGCAGGGAAAAACTACCTTGGAATAGGGAGCAAAACAGGCTCCTGTGGCTTCCTCCAGCTCTGCAAACACGCCTTGTGGATCAGCACAGATTGCCTCCAAGAAATACCTGGCTGCCATGGATTTCCTCTTCCCATGGGTCAGAAGAAGGAGCTGTGCATACCGGGAGGAGTGACAGCATCAGCGGGAACGGAGTGGGAAAGATTTCAGGCATCCTGGAAAAGAGCTCAGAAGGAAAGTCTAAGGAAAGGCTTGGCAACCTTCGCATGGTGCCATGCCAGGCCTTTTCTTCCCACTGGATCAAGGGTGCCAAGAGAAAGCCAGAGGAGCTGCCTCTCAAACAGGCAGGAATCTGCTTCCAAGCAAGGCAGCAGCTTTTCTGAGCGCAGGGAGAGTCAGGAATTGCTGCCTCAAAATGCCAGCAACGCTCCACGCTCCATCCACAGGGTGCTGGTCTCTGAGCTAAAACACGAACCTGGCACTAAAAGGCAAGAAAAGGCCCCAAAAAAAGGTCGTGGAAGTGAACAAGGCTGATGAGAGAACATCTGGATGTGAAGGATGGAATGATATTGCAGGGAAGGGAATTGCAGAGCCAGCACCTTTCCCACTAACAAGACACCTTCCGGGATGAAACTGCTGATGCATCCAGGAAAGGCGTGAGCTCAACACGGGAGAAGGACACTCAGAAGGGGAAAGGAGGTTCAAAGTCAGGCAAGAGCATCCATAAGGAAAATGACTTTCTGTTCTCTGTGTGGAGTGGGGATAACGAGCAAGAACAAATGGAATCCTGACCAGCAGCAGGAAAAAAGGGAGCACGTGACTGGACTGGAAAATTAGTAGTTCCACTGCATTCAGATAGGAAAGAGAAGCCATGGCTGCGACCTATCCTTGAAAAAAAGGGGAAAAAAACCACGTGGGGTTACAGAGGAGACAGAAGAGACACAAAAATTCCCATGGAGCAGGGAATGATGGGAGATCAGATCCCCAAAATCACGGGTGAGTTTCAAAGAGCGAGTCACTGGTTTGGGGCTGCAGAAATCACGGGGCTCTGGAGTACTGACAGCAGGGCAAAGGCACAGAGCACCCTGGAATCCCTCTCAACAGACACCCTGGAATCCCTCCCAGTAACTGAATCGGGATTGTAAAACAGCTGATTTAAATCACTGCTCTCTGTGTGACGTTTGCACTCCTTCGTTCGCATCTTAACGAAACCCCGACATAATCACTGAGTCATTTAGGCTGGAAAAGGCCTTTCAGATATGGAGTCCAACTGCAATGGGAATAGGCATCACTTAAGATGCTGCTTTTCCATAAATACAGAGGAAAAAATTAAGGAATTTGCATATAGATGATCTGCTTGTACTCACTCCCAAAGTTTCAAAGGGCTTTTGGGATCAAAAAGGAAACAGTGGCAGAGCTTGGAAGAGCTTTTGAAGCAAATCACAGATTTAACTCCCCTCACAATCAATGGGAAGACAGTGGGAAAATTATTTAACAATTTCTACAAAAGCAATTACAGGATAAAGCAAGAAACGGACGAGTGGAGATCAAACTGTGTCAAATCAAAACAGGCTGGTGGGACTCAGCAAAGGCAAGTGGAGTTGTGCAGGCAGACAATCAGCAAATCCCAGGGTGGTTTGGGTGGGAAGGGACCTTAAACCCCATCCAGTGCCACCCCCTGCCATGGGCAGGGGCACCTCCTGCTATCCCAGGTTGTTCCAACCTGGTCTTGGACACTTCCAGGGATCCAGGGGCAGCCACAGCTCCTCTGCCCAACCTCTGCCAGGGCCTGCCCAACCCTCACAGCCAGGAATTCCTTCCTAGACGATCCAAGATATTGGAAAAGCTTTTAGGCAAATTTTTTAAGCTTTCTAAGGAGGCTGCACCCCTCCGAAACGGGAAGGTTTGAAGGAAAAATCAGAAACCTGCTTCTCAGGGATGCTCTAGAGACACTCTACTTTGCCTCAAGGGGGAAGCACTCCGGAGTCTCCCAAGGTCTCCACCAGCTCTGCATTCCAGTATGGAAAGGTGCCCCAGGGATGTTCAACCAGAGTCCTCCAAGAGTCCTCCACCACTTCTGAGACCCCAAGGGCTCATTCTGAGTATTTTTTATCCAAAACCTGGAATACCAACATTTCTAACACAACCACATCAGGAGAGATCAAAAAGAAGGCTCAAAGAGATATGAGCCAGTTTGACAGAGACGGGCTCTGGACAAGACAAGGGCAAACGGAGTCAGGTTTGATCTTCACTTACAAACAACAGGACCCAGATTAACCACAGTGAACTCATGCCATGGAAAACAGGCCTTGGCAAACACAGCTGGCTGCATCCTTCCAGGAGATCCCAAAGCAGGGGGACAAAGGGAAGAGCTGAAACGGAACAGGCAAACTTTTGTTGAGCTTGATTAAAAAATGACCGCTGTAAATGTCACCAAACACTCAGAACGGAGTTTGGGTTGGCCGACTGACACGGGACTGAAAGCAGCCACCCAGGGAGAATCCTCGGCCCCAAAGGGAGCTGGGGGAGAGCCCAGCACCATTCCAGAGCTCCACTGGAATCCTGAAAATCCAGCCTGAGAGCCAGAGCCCCTCAGACACAACCTGAGCTACCGCCAGGCAAGAAACGCTTCCAGCACAATGCCAGTTTAACCTGCCCACAATAAAACACCGTTCCAGTATGGGATCCAGAGTTCCCTCCTAAGGGAAAAGCTGTTGGGTGGCAAAGGACCTTTTAGCTTAGACAAGAAAAGGCTTCTGGGAGCAGTAGCTGGAAATTACCACAAATCACACCTCGAACACTTCCAGGGACGGGGCAGCCACCCCTTCCCTGGGCAGCCTGTGCCAGTGTTTCACCACCCACACTTCCTTCTCTCCAAGGTCCTGCCAGGGATGGGGATGTTCCCTTTCCCTGGAATCCCCCAGGAACATGCCCTGTCCCTGCTGTCTGCCCCAGCAGCCCTGGAAAGCACAGCCACGTGAGGAAGATGCTCCTGGCAAGGCCTGAGCTGTTCCCCTATGTTTGCTTTTCCAGGAACTTAAATATGGAGACTAAAATAATTCTTACAGATAGAAATAGTTCCTTGTATTGGTTTCACCTCTCCCTGGAAGCACAAGAGGCCAGGATGACTTTCAGGAGAGTGTTTAGGGGGCCAAGTGACCTCCTGAGCACTGGCCACTCTTGTCCCACACCAGGGACACGTAACTCACGTCTGAGCTCCTCCTCCAACAGGCACAAACCCAGATGGAAACCTTATTCCAGCTGCCTGTTCCGCACAACCTCAAAAATATGTGGAATGCTGCTGTTAAAAGTCTCATTACATCACGAGATGGACCAAAATAAAAAAAAAAAAAAAAAAAAGGCATATTATTTGTAGAATAAACTGCTGCACAATTAAATGCTCCTATGGGAGCTCCACCACTGCCCTGTGAGGCTGTGGATTGTCTTAGATAACCACCTAAATTAGTGTTTTAAGCCACCACCCAAACCCCCCTTGTCCATTAAAAAAAATGAGTCGTCACTGCCTACAAACCCAAGTGTAAAAAACTGAATGGCAAACGAGGGGAAAGGCCGTGCTCAGAACTCCCCACCAGCCTCCAGGATGTATTTCCAACATCCACAGGATCAAACCCACCCCTTGCCAAATCCAGGGAGGGGGTATCTGATGGCAGAGAGAGCCCAAACCCTGGGCTTTAATTTGGGGCAGATAAAGAGCCTGATGCCATAAAAGGGGCACATCTTTTTTATTAAGTTCTACAGCAAATTAGGAGGAAAAACCCCGTCCTGGTCTATTTTAACTTGTGCTGCAGCCTGCAATCTTTCTCCATTTCACCCAAGAATTAGACATGCCTGGCAGGCACGATGGCATCTATTATTATTTTTTTGCCAGTTTAGTACTTTTCCTCTCCTAAAATACTCTAAGCTTGTCTCCAGTAATCCTCCCAAATCTCTAACCCTTGCTGAGACAAGGGAGGCACAACTGATGAGCCTCCAAATACACTCCAGCATTAATCTTCCTATTGAGAAGGTACGAGAGCCACGATAAACCCCTTTTGCTGCTCTCCCTTCTCATTTTCCCACCTTCCAGTTTTCCACGTGACTGTTTCAGCCAAGGAGGGAAGGGGAGACAGGGAAAAGGACACCAAATACAAAGCAGAGGAGGGGAGTGTGGTTTTGCTCAGCTTTTACAGATCCCATGAGGATAACTTCCCGAATGTTTTGCCGGGGAGCATCAACAGGCCCAAATTTTTCCCTCCATGAAATCAGAGTCACTGGAAATTCCTGTGCAGTGCTCAGGGTTTCCAGCACATCCACAGTAAACAAAACTCAGAGGAGCTTTGGAAAAATTATCCAAGTCCCCCTCACACTAAAAAAAATCCTCTCGTCTCCATCGCCCTCAACAGAAGCTCATTCCCTACGTGGTTCCTTGAAAAACAAAGAGCTGCCACGGATTCCAGAGGATGGAATGCACCTTAAAAGCCTCATCATCTTTATTTTCTCCAAACACCAGATTTAATAAATTTTATTGGAAGGAATTCCTGGCTGGGAGGGTGGGTAGTCCCTGGCACAGGTTGGGCAGAGAAGCTGTGGCTGCTCCTGGATCCCTGGAAGTGTCCAAGGCCAGGTTGGAGCACCCTGGGATAGGGGGAGGTGTCCATGCCCATGGCAGGGGGTGGCACTGGGTGGGCTTTCAAGAGTCAGGATTTTTTAATTCAAGGATTTAACAGGCCAAAAAAAAAAAAAACCCAAACCCCAGACAGGTGGATTTTCTTTATTGTCACTGAAACTAAAACCTTCACTTGTTCACTGCAGGGATGAGCCACATGAGGATCCAGTGACATCCCATGGGACCAATCCATTGGCACTTGGAATACTGTTCAAGCAGTTGGGGAAGTTCCCATAAAGTAAGACAGGAAGTCTTTGCTCATTCAGTCATTTCAAAACATTTGTAGGGACTTCTGGATTGTCAGCACCAAAACCAAGCCCGGCTGATGAGGAAGATCCTGGTACAGGCACCTCAGGGAGCTGATCCCAGGCCAAAAGGCAGCAATGCCACGGCACACGGAGACACTTTATGGATTGCAGAGGAAACAGAAAGTACACGGAGCACTTGTGCTGCGGAAAGGGAAACCAGGGGCCTCTGCGGATACAACGACCCAAGGGCCGGGCTGGGAGACAGCCCGAGATCCCCAAACCCATCCCGCACGGAGGGAAGAGCAGGGACCACAGAAAAGGTGGGATTCCCTGCTGGCAGCTCATCCACTGCTTCCAGCCTGGGAGCTGGGAACCTGCTCCGAGCGCTGGGTGGCATCGCGGAGGTTCCCGACTACCGGAGGAGAAGGGTCTGAAATGCCAGTGGCAAAAACACCTGGATTTCAAGGAAGGTGGAATCCTGACTGAAATGCCAGTGGCAAAAACACCTGCATTTCAAGGAAGGTGGAAATCTGCCTGTGCCAGTGGCAAAAACACCTGCATTTCAAGGAAGGTGGAATTTTGCCTGTACCAGTGGCAAAAACACCTGGATTTCAAGGAAGGTGGAATCCTGACTGAAATGCCAGTGGCAAAAACACCTGGATTTCAAGGAAGGTGGAATCCTGACTGAAATGCCAGTGGCAAAAACACCTGGATTTCAAGGAAGGTGGAATCCTGACTGAAATGCCAGTGGCAAAAACACCTGGATTTCAAGGAAGGTGGAATCCTGACTGAAATGCCAGTGGCAAAAACACCTGGATTTCAAGGAAGGTGGAATTCTGCCCGTGCCAGAACAGAGAAGGACTTGGTGACCCAGCAGTGCCATCCCAGCAGGGAATGCCCCACTTCCCCCAGAAAAGGAGATGCAATCCCACAGCGTTTGCCTTCAGGAACATCCCAAAACCTGGATTAAACCTGGATCAAACACACCCTTCCCTGGCTTGCAGTGGCTGCGTTTGCACCTCCGTGGCCAAGCTGAGCTTCCTGAGCTCTTCCAGCAGACTGGATAATTCAATTTAGGCTCAATTTAATTATGGTTTTAATTATGCTTTCAGTGAGGTACTGAAGGTCTTTCACAGAGCCGCTGCTCCAAAGTGGCTTTATTTGCCTGAGGAATGTTTGCAGGAGCACCAAGCAGCAGCATCACCTGTTTTCCCTGGATTTCCCCGTTATCCAGGGGATGGGTTATGGATCTGGGGGACCAGGAAAACTCAGCTGCAGAGCAGGGCTTTAAAAATCCCCGGGTAGTTCACCTGCTGCAATGCAGACCTCACATGGAATCTGACAGAGGACCAGAAATCTCCACGTGTTCTCCCTAAATGTCCGTATCCTGTAGTTATCCCACATTTATTAAGGATGATTTAGGTTTCTCCCTCCAAGGAATATTTCCCATTACTGAACAAATCCCAAGCACTTCATGGCATGCAGTCATTTTGCTTCCAATCCCTTTGTTCCAGAGGAGAATGGATATGATTCCACCTCTCCAAAAAAGTGTGTCTTTCCTACCAACCAGGAATTTTAATCAGCTGGAGAAGAGACCAAACCCCCCCCACCCAGATCTGAGAAATAATACCTGTAACACTCAGCACACATTCCCTAAAATAAAGGCCACATGATTCGGGAAAGATTCCTCCTGAAAACCATCAACATTTACCCTGGTAAATAAAAAAGTTGGGATGGCTAACTAGGTAAGTTGATATTTGCAACTTCCAGAACAGAAGTTAATCAGATTTAATTTATATTTCGTGCAAAATAAACATCGCTGGCTGGTATCAGCCCTTTAACAACTACACACGTCTCACAAGGGTAAATCTGCAGAGCATCTCTTGGTTGGGTTTATTTTTATATATTCAACCATAAAGGTCAAGAGAATCCCTGAAAGAGTTAAAATTCAAAATGAAAAAGAACTGAAATTAAAAAAAAAAAAAGGAAGAAATTAAGCATTTGGCCTCCCAGTACTAATTTCCCTTTTCTTTACATTGCTCAACATCCCTCCTCAATTTGAGCCCTAATCAACAACCACTTCACAGCTCACATTTTATGAAATAATGCAGTTGGTGCAATCAAGTCCAGCAAAATGTTTCCCTAAAGATGTTTCCATCGTTCCCATTCCTTAAAAACACACACACACACACACACGATAAAAAAAAAGCTCTTCCTCCATCGCTATTTTACAGCAGGAATAAACACACCACTGCCTCTTAAATCATATTTTGATTAAACCAGAAATAGAATCACCTGGGGTTTCTTTCTGCTTGGTACAACATGTCTTTGTCCAGGAGAGTGGGGAAAAAAACCCTCAACCTGCTCGTTTTTCCACAATTGCCAATACCCAGGACTAAATAAATGAAATCCAGTCTATGGAAACACAAACCACAACCTGAGAGCTCATCGTGATGGGCAGAGGAGGGGGGAAAAATACCCCCAGAACCCCAGCATGGTCCAAAACCTCCTTTTGCTAATGAATATTTATTTCATTTCCATGTTTAATGCTCCTCTGCTCCCGTAAAGCCCTGAAACCACACGCCCCTTTGGCATCATTCCCCTGTATAGATGGACTGCCCTGAAAACCACCACGGGGTATCCGAGCAATAATGACCGCAAAAAAATAAATCCAAAAAACAGGAAAATGACCCCCATTCCCATAAAAACAAACGGCATTCCAGAGGGGTGGATGAAATTCCACCGCCTGACATTCCCGCCCCGGCTGGCCCTGCTCTCATTCCCAAGGATGCTGCGCCGACATCCCCCCTCCCCACCCCAAAATTAACTGCTTTAAAACCATTCTGATCATTAAAAAAAACAAAAAAAAACCAAATTCTGACCATTTCAGAGCCCATTCCGGCCCCGCCATGGGGGTGACAGCCACAACTCCCGCTCCTCAATAGTCCCAATATCCCGACATCCATCCGCATGTGCCCCTCCAGGTATTTTGGGGGGGGTCGCCCACCCTTGTGGGGGGCTCCCTATGCCCAAACTGGGGGGGCTGGACCCACCCAGAGCCCTGAGGGGGACAAATCCAGGCACCAGGGAGAGGGCAACGGGGTGGGGGGGCAACAGGG
>VWZG01009033.1:0-32601 GCA_013396735.1 Grallaria varia
ATTTTCATCATTAACTTCATCAGGTAAATTTTTCTAATTTTATCCATTTATTTTGCAAGAATCTCCACCTACTGAGAAAGAAAAACAGAGAAGTTTCAGTGAAAAAAACATGTGAACATTCTGTTTAGCTCTTTTGACTGAAGCAGTGCTTTTTCCCACAGTAAAGGATTTTTTTGACTATTGGAAGTCTGATGATTTATACAAGCTGCCCAAATCACCCTTCATTAAAAAAAAAAAAAAAAAAGGAATTTCTTATGCAGTAACTTCCTCTTTAAAACTCCTATGGAGATATTTGACTAAATGTGTAGTAACAGCATACTATTTGTCAGATTAGATATTTAAAAAATCTGACTGAAAAGTCAAGTAAATCAAAACAACAATCTATAAAAAGGTTGAATGTTCACCTTTACCCTTAGTATCTGATCCTCCTCATATTCCAATCTCAGTTCGCTGCTTTCCCTGTCAAACTGTGGTCTTTCCCACAGCTCCACCTTTGGTCAGCAACACTCTTGGCTGAATAAAAGTGAATAACCCGGGGACAGGTAATTTTTATAGTCTGAGAAGTGATTTCTAAAATGGATGCTCTTTTAACATGGAGAACTTCTTAAAACTTTATTTTCAAATAACCTGCCAGACTTTCAGCACTTTATTTCAGAAATACAATGTCTTTATTCTATCCATTGTTCTTCAACGGAGAAGTAATGATTTCTGAAGCAAGAAAGACCACTAAGATGTCTAGACAAGGCTTTCCCCTGCCCCAGCCATCAGTAGCTCCGAGTAGGATCTACAAATGGGTGATTAATATTTAATGACCATAATCGCTCCCCAGAGAAGTAACAGAGTTACTGCCACTCAGAACAAGATTTATTTCATGACTACATTCAAGGCAGTTTCTCTACTCTAGTTAGGCAGGAACAAAATAAAAATCTTTAAAGGAAAGACATTAAAAATTATGACATTAAATGCATCACATTACTGTGCCCAGAGTTAATACCATCTTTCTTTTTCAGATGGTTTCTAGTTACGCTCTTTGCAAGTTCAGAAAAGCAGTTTATGTATATTTAACTACCTTTCCTCACTGTAATTCACCTGAAGGATATAAGGTTATCCAAACAGTTACATACTATTTGAATCAGCTTTTAAGTTGCGGTAGGCTTAATTGATCTTCTTTACTCGCTACAAAAGACTTAGAGGCCACAGCAGATACATGCTTTCTGCACACGGGAGTTAATACGTCAAACAGCAAGTCGTCATAGTTACACGTTCATCCAAGAGATGAACACATCGGGCAAACTGAAGCACTGTGCAAGAAACTGTAAAATCAGTCTGTCTGGCATCAAATCAGTGTCGTTCAAGTAGATTTTCTTCCCATTTGTAATTGCAGTAGCACCCACAGTGCTGGTGTATTTCTGTAATCATGTGCTCGAACTACTCCTGCACACCTCCACAGTATTCCCACTGATGCCCTTGGTTCCATCTCACCAATTCTTGCATTCTCTCTACTGATACCATGTTGCTTTCAGCTCCAACACCACCTTGCTAGAGTCAGTCACATGAATTCAAAAATACAAAATAATGTTCTTAACAATGGTTTGATTTTTTTTTTTTTTAAACACTGTATTTTGACCTTTACATTTGATATCTGCATGCCAGAATTCTGGCTCGTGTTTCAAGCTTCTCTTTCTATCTTAAGAGGCAGGTATTTCCTTAAGTACATGGAGAGTTTCTTAAGTAATCACCTGACATCAAAAGCTGGAGCGGTAAGAAAAAGCACTCCATACTGCATTACTGAGGTCTGTCAACACCTCAGTTTCTTACAGATTATTTGTTTTAAATAGTCACCACCTCTCTTCCAACTCACTCTGATTTCACTCATTTCCCTCAATATTTTTGAATATTTCTTGTAAATGCATAAAGCTATTATGATAAAAACGACTACTATGTTGTTTCACCCCCGGTTTATAGACATCTTGCTATGCTGATTCTCATCCCTTTTGCAAAACAGAATTCACCCGGAGAATAATAAATTCAGGGAAGTATAGAGAAAAGCTGAATAACAAACTTGGAGTCACCTGTGTCCACAGTGACTTCAGTATCTATCAACTACCAAGAAATAATGCATTCTTGAAGCAGTGGGTTGAAAACTAGATTGCAGGCATGTATGTCTATCATAGAATGGTTTAAGTGTAAAGGCACCTTCAAGAATAGCTGAAAAAGGTCTGATCAGAAGTTTGACGGTTTCTTTTAAATTACTTTTGTTTATAAAAGTATTACTTTTTTTAAAACAATTTGCCTAATTCTGTTAGAGAACTGGTAAAGAAAACTATAGCAAAATCATAAGAACCAAGTTGAGAGCATGGCTTGTCTAACTCAAGTGACTTCCTTATAAACATATAGGAAGTTTGTAGTAGAACTGACCTATATTCTTTAATGTATTAAATTAGTCCTTCAGGTCTTTAACTTGAAGGAAAAAAAACTTCAGACTTCTCTGCTTATATGCTAGTCAAGAAATTGGAATATTTTGAAAAGTACTTTACAATATTTATGACAATTTGTAATGAGACAATTAACAATATTGCTAACAGAAGTATTAACATACGTGCCATCTGCTTTTATCACTCCACTGAGGGAAGGACCCCTCCTTTTCCACATCCCAAGGCTGTTCACATCACGGGCATCACTGGAAGCTCTGCTATACCTAAGGCTTTTACAAGTGAGTAAGAACCACCAGCATATTCAGAGAAAGTACAAAAGTGAAACTGACTAGGGGAAGTTCGATCAAATGATGCCTACACATTTGAGGAACAAACATACATATTTTGGCATAGGGTTTCTTAAAAACTATTGCTGATAAAACAGGACTTCTGTTACAAACAAAAAAGCCTATCTTTAGTCATCCTTGTTCAGCACATCTCAATCTTATCAAATAGAGGCTATTAACTCCAGGAACTCCTCCGACAAAGGCACTCCTCAGCATCTGTAATTATCTAACTTCAATTTAAAAAAAAATAAATAAACCTTACAGCAAGGATGACTGACTGAAGACAGAAATCACAGAGCATGTTAAGAAAACAGAAGAAAAAAATGTGCGAGAGTGAGCAAGCTTCACTTTCTCATATGTAAAGCAAGAAAAATTACACCTGTCCTCCCTGGTGTTAGTTTTGGACCTGCTTGTTTTCCTTCCTTCTGCTTCTCTCTTGCTACATGCAGACTTCGTATTTGCATAAAAAAATTAAAGGCTCTGTTAGGGTTGTACCAGCAGAGGATAAAATATGGCTTAATAACCTTGGACTGAGTCCTGGGAAGGGTAGATGGCTTCTCCTGGGAACACAAGGGAAGTTGCAGAGACCCTCTACCCTGGAAATCCCATGCTAATCAGGATCATCAAGAGCAAACAAGAGCTCTTCCTTGCTCTCTCTAGGTACTGGCAGTTATCCCTAAAAGTAAGTTGTATTACTGTGCGTGGAAGGAGAAGTGCACGCTCATGGAGTGGCATCTCATCTTATGTATTGTTATCCCTGAGCTGGCACCTTTTACAGAGTCCAATCAATTCAAAAGCATTTAAGCTTGACTGCCAACAACAGCTCTGGCACGGCTGGGCACACCTGACTCTTCAACCCTTGCAGCATCAGATCTGATCTCCTGCTTCAGCCAGTGGATCAGTGGATTACCTGGGCACAAGCTGGGAGCTCAGTGTTACAGCTGCTTTTAGAGCAGAGCAGCACATTCACTCTAAAAAGCACTCCCTTGCATTGCTCTCTGTCCCATACACATTTGTGTCTAACCACCCTCTCTGCCCACACAGACTATTCTACACAATTTATCAGCTTCACAAACACATGACAAGGCTTGTTCCCACTGCAGGCTTGGGACGCTTTTTTGACTTTCAAATGTTATTGCCCAGGGCCGTGTTTGAACTCAACTTGAAACTGCTATGTCATGGCCCTAGAGAGGCCAGACAAATCCTACCAGTTATGAAGTACCACCTTAGAAAAGTGTGGGATAGTCTAAGTCTCTTCTGGGTTCCAAGTGGCTCATCTTGGTGGAGGCATTTTAAGCTTCAGTATTAACCTTTCTTCTAAATGTGGCAACAAAATGAGAAATCAGAGCACACCCAGCCTCTGTGTTTTTATAATGGTACTACGAGTGCTGCACAGAAGAGGTACAGCACAAGGCCATGAATTTCTGCAGAAAGAAAGAAATATTTCATCAACATCTTCTGAAACATGCCAGAATTATTTAACTTCATTCAACTATTAGTCACTGTGATTAAGATGACTCACAATCAGATTAGCACTGAAGGTAGCTAAGGTTTCTCTTGCAATGTATGGTATTCTAAAAATGCAGCATTACTGTTTTAGGCCACCATCATAGAAATCAATGTGATCAGTATTTGATGAGAAGTACCAAGGAAACAGGCAGACAACAGAACACTGCACTATTTGTGAAACAAAACAAGGATCACTTCTGGTCTATGAATATAGTATATAGCATTTTAAAGCAGGAGTCAATAATAGTACTGTTTTCCCATCTGAGTTCATCTTATTGCTTCTTCATAAGAAGAACAGGAAATAAAACTACAGCACAAGTGAGCATTTCATAATTTCATACAATAATGTAACTTCGGTGACATCTCTTGAACAAATTCTTCAAGTAACAGGCCTGTATCCACTGCAGATTCAACGCTGCATTTCATTTAAGAGTGGTATCCCACTACTCCTTGGTATCATCATCTGGGAGCTCAGGCCCCCCTGCCTCCAGTTATGTTGGTGACCCAGGCACAAGTGGGATCTAGAGTTGTAAAAATTTCTCTTTGTGAAACTATGACAGGAAAAGTTTGCAGCTAGGCAGGACCACCAAGACAAAACACTATGCACTGACTACCCACAGACTGAGCAGAAAAATAAGACTTTGTAAGTCTAACACAGTTTTCTCTATGGGTGGTATGGAAAAAACAACCAGTTCTCCTGTCTAAACTTCCTGGGTTTTCCAAGTTCGTCAGCTGCCTCTGACACACAGGAAAGTCTGACCTCTTATTCAACAGGGTATTCCTATCCAGGCATTTCTGAAATGTTTTAGTTTTTTCTTGTGATTCATTCTTTAGGTTGTCTGTCAAAAGCCATAAGCAGCTGTAATTAAATATGTTCCTACTGAACTCCACCTTGTTGCCTCAAAGATTGTGTTTTTGGTACAATTTTTCTTGCTGTTCAAGAGGTGAAGGTACATATTCCATTAGTGTCCAGTTCATTAATTCTGCTAGAACAGGAGATGAAAATCCCTAATTTGTATACCAATGAGATCCTTAAAGCATAGCAGTTCTATACAGATATAGGATCAAATTCAGGAAAAGGGAAGTTAATGTTTTTCAACATCCAAATAATTAATAACTAAAAAAAAATCCTCATGTCACTGTATAAATCTGTAGTTTGCTATGTATTGAATGACCTGTGCATATCTCAAAAACTCCAGAGCTGGCTTGGGAAAAGGTCTGAGAAAAAGTATGAATTAGATCCACACAAACAATTATGGAACGGGTTACGATTATTCTGCCTTGAAAGGAATACGGTGGAACATCACCAAGGTAATCAAGATGATGAACAGGGGAGAACAGTCATTTTCAGATTCAAGGACTTGGAACATGAACTCAAATTAACAAGAAGTTATAAAGTGAAGGTTCATAGTTTCTTTTGGCAAACATTTCTACAGTTTAACTGTGCCTGAACTATGTATTCTGAGAATTTACATGGGCTTAAAAGGTATTGAAGTAAAGACTATTAAATAAAAAAATCATCACACTTTTGGCTCACAAATGGCTAAGTCACAGAGTATCAAACACCACAAAAATATTCCGAGCAAGTATCACTCTGCTTACTTCCTCTTGCACTCCTCCCTAGGGATCTACTGCTGGTGACAACATACTGTGCCAAAGGATCTTTGGCAATTGTTAGCTGATCAAGCACATTCCCATACTGCTACACACGTCCAGATACTCTGGTTAGCATACCAACTGGGATACTCCCAGCACAATAATATGAAGCTTAGACCCTAAGGAAGTGTCATATTAAAAACTTATTTAATGATATATCTGTCTTTTAAAAAAATAAGACCCTTTTATTATCCTGTGTTGGAGGAAAAAGTTTATTTCCCACGCAGTTTTGCTAACTGCTACATGGTTTAACTTTGTCTCCTTTTGACCTCACAGTTCTACTAAAAAGTAAAGAATTTCAAAATGTGCATATTTCTTTTTTTTAAAAAAGCAAGCCACCTCCCTGCCAATTCAATTGCTTGCTTTCTTCTAATTTGAAACGTTAGTTTTTTCTACCAGCTGATATCTTGCCATGCTGCATCACTGTCATGTCATTAATTCAATCAAGGGCACACAACAGCCACTTTAAAGGCTAACACCTTAGGTAGCTGAAGTAGCTAAAAGTCAGATCAACAATGATCCACATTACAAAGGTCACTACCTCTAGAACATAAATAAACTGCTTGTACAATCTAAAAGACAAGTTTTTCACCTTTATTATTTCAGCACAGCCCTTCTGCAATACATTGTTGAACTCATATTTGAACTAACTCATCAAACCAATAGAACACTTATGTCTGGCCCAGTGTGACTATCATTTTTCATGACCAGACAGAGTATTAACCACGTTCCATAGTGACATTACAATATACAAGAAATATCTCTTTGTACTCTAATCAAATCATTATCTTGCTGACACCAGGAAGTCTCTGCTGAAGCACAATAAAGTGCACCTTTGGAAGGACTAGGTCATAAGTGTAAGGTTCATATTATTGCAAGCTACCATCTTTTTCAGGACATTTGTTAGTACAGCAGCATACAGACAGACTAATGATGAAGTTTCGTCACGGTTTTAAACTACCCTTTGAGAAATTCAGTTTGTCTTAAATGGGGAAAATCTGTACTTGCAGGTCCAGAGTTCCTCACCCTTGAAGAGCAATCACATACCATCTTACATAAGCACTAAAGACCTATAAAAGCACAGCTGCAAGTCTGTCAGGCCGATGAGAGATGAAGTAAGTATCCTTCATGGCTCACGTAACATGGTACAGTTTGCTTGCGTGTATCTTTATCCTACTCTGACAATTATGGATTTGCCATCTTCATTTTGCAGATCTGATAATTTCTCAGGAAGCTTATGTATGTGTTTCATGCACTGTAATAGGTGCCCCTGAAACAACTAAGGGACAAGAACAGGGTGAAGGGATAAGATTAGCTAGCTTACAGAAACAGAACAAATGCAAGTCAAATCACAATGGTGCTTTATTCAGGCTGTTTGAGATGGAGCATGTGACTAAGTTCTCTAGAAAGGGACAGCGCAGGCAAGACAGCATGGAAAGTTCTCATATACAAGCAAGTGCCACTAGAACAGCTTTCAGCAGTTTAAAGAACTGTTCAATGTTAGAAAGCATTTATGTGAACTCTGTTCCCCCCTGAAAATATCACCACTATATTTACTTTCACAAAGATAACCTATATTTTGGTTTTTGAGAGAAATTTTATCAATAAATAGAAAAGCTGAGAAACATTGTATATATGTCTAAAATGCATTTCCACTAATACCTTTTGTTTATGAAAAACTATTTACAGATACAGTTTACAACTAAAGAGTTTCACATTAAAAATGCTCAGCTAAATATGCTTTATATCCAAATAAAAATATAGTGAAGTCTTCTTCCTGAACTGGTTGAAGTCATACATATTTAGTAATTGCTGCCAGGGATTCCTCAACTCAATCCAGTTTTAAGTCATACTTAAAAATCTCACTCTGTAAAGTACAACAATGTGAAACTTGCACTCATTTAATAACCACAAAAAAATGTCAAAATGCCTTGCAGAGTTGAACAGGATGGTTTTATTTCAAAAAGCATCATAAGTTCAATGGCTTTATTTACATAAATCCCAGATGAATCGTATGAGATAAAAATCAGAAAAGCGTCACAGGAGTACCAAAATTTGCACAAAATACATTTACTCTTCCATAATTCAATGTGTAGAGGACAGGATTTTTAGAGGCAATCTCGAAATTAGTTTCCATAGAAGAAACAAGATTATCTTCATTCTACTTTTCTCCTTCAGTCATGAAAAAAAAAAAAAAATGCAGAAAGTATAGGAAGAAAATCTTGAAAGAGATAAATGAAGGCACAGAATAACTTCAGTTGATTTATACAAGCCAATGAAAGAAAATATTAGTACCTTTGATGAGACTATTCGGTTATCTGGAAACCTCTGTGGAATGTACGCTTCAGTGCCTGGAGGTGGTTCACGATGCCCAACATAAATAGTCCGACTGTCCACCCAATTCTCTTCTCCAGCACACTATGGGGGGGGAAAAAAAAAGAGTTATCCTGTCATTCATTCAGTATTTCTGCAGTGAGATGAATCACACACTGAATTAACTAATCACATGCCTGATCATTAACACATACGCACCACCAGTGCTGTGGTATAGTACAGAACACATTCCTAATACTTAGAGAAGCCCAGGCATTTGCAATTTAAATGGTATCGTGTGGTCAAGTTGGGAGTAATTTAAATATTAAAATATATAATTATTTTAACTCAACACCTCTGCTTGATGTTGTCATTATGCATTCACATATACTTTTGTTAAGCATGTTAGAGGGAAGCCTCTTTTTTGCATCTTCAACAGCTACATTTATTTAGTGTGTTAAATACATCCTGAAAGTGCTCCTGGGCACTGGTGCTTGGTTGTCTGTCCCTACGGGTGAACTGTTAGACTGCTACTGAGCAAACTAATCCCATCCAAATGGCATAAGTTCTGTAGTTAATGCAGCCAAAGCACCACTCCACAAAGCTGCTGGATGCAGCAGAGCAGTTCTTGACAATAAAATTAGAGTTTTATCATATAGACATGGTACCTTCTTTTCTAACTAGTTTTGCTGCCAATAGTTATGGGTCCATTCACTTTACTAGTACACATTTGACTAATAAGTCTAAAATAAAACTTAGTTCTCAAACATTTATCTTAACATGTCCTTCATCAATTCATTTCTACCCAATTTTTCCACTGCTTTAAGTGTAACATAGGCAAGGATAAAAATTTCAACATAATTTATTGTTGAAATACACATATAAAATCTTGCGATACTCTGCAAACCTATATTATCTGTGATGCACATGACTTTTGGGGGCAGGCAGAAAGCAACATAAAAAGTATAAAAAGAAAACCTATTGGACTCAGACTGTTAACCACAGAATAGCTGAGTAGTCATCAAGTAAAATGAAGTCAAGTAGAAGGCTTAAAGAAAAGCAACTTCTTCCATCCAAGACATTTATATTCAAAGTGGATACAAGGGACGCTAAATTATTACTAATTCTTGCACATGACAGAAAAATGAAGGCATTACGCTCAGAAGATACTCAATGCCAAAATTACAATACTAGGCATAAAACTAAAACCAAAATTAAATCCAAAGTTTTCCTTGGCCATTTTAATGTGTTATTCAATTTTCAATAACATAAGAGTCACTTAACACATTATATAAAAACAGACCGCTCATAAAGGTAGTAAAAGTGACAGCCATTCATAAGACATACCAATGGCCTACTTAGCTTAGGCTAAACTCTACTGTCCTTGACTCAGTGGGAGTGCACAAACATTTCTCAAATGCCAGATGTAGCATGGACTTGAAATTAAGATGTAGGTTAGTTTAAAAATCATACTGATTTTTCCAGCCAGACAGCTCTTCCCATATCACTGATTGGACTTGTCATAATCCAAACTGAAATGCCACTTCTGTAAGCCAAAATAATTCAGAAGAAAGTAATGAAAACATTTCTATTTCACCTTACTTCCATGAAACTAGAAAATATGCAGTCTTTTACCACTTTATTGATATACAATATTTTTTAATCTTGTCAGTGCACTCAACATGAAATGCATACGAATTGTCTCTTGACACTTGTGCCAAATAATACTCCTACAAATGCAAGGGAAAGTGAGGTATTTCTGTATAATATATTAAATTGTACAACATTTTTAAATTTTTCATTAAGATGGACATTCCAGACATAAAAGCAACACACAAATTACTCCTGATAAGTGCCCGAGTTCAGAGATTATTACATAAAGGGCTAATGGGAATACCACATGAAACTTTGAACATCAAGAAGAAATCCTTCTGTTTCTCCTTCCCTCTACACAGGCCCAGCCTGAAAATTTATGTCTTACATTTATTTTGAGGAAGTCCGAGACAGCCTGACAAGGTTGTTAGTTCAAAAAAGCATTTTTTTAGAATTTCACTGTATAAATTGAATCTTTATCATGGCTCAGTTAAAATGGGCCTCTGAAATCACCAATGAAGCTGGGAAGCACAAAGGACAGAACTCTAAACAACACTCTCCTAGCAGTTTTTACAGGTCTGACGGCCCTGGAGTATTGTCTCAACACTAAGTGAACCAACCTAATGTCAGACTCTGGAATTTGTGCCTCTGGAAGTAAGTTTTGTAGAGCCTTCTAAAAGCATGGATATAAAACCAAGACAATCTCTACTATTAACTTAATTTGATCTGGTTTTATCAGGAATTGATAAAATCAGCAGTAATGTACAAAACCTATCCAGATTAATTTTAACTGTCTGCTAGCATTGAACTTTTTTCATTTATCAATATGTTAATGGAAAATAGAAAATAAGTGCACTTTACTAACCTAATTCAACAACTTCAAGCCTCCAAACCACTCACAGATCAAGTGTAAAAATTTAGTAGGGAAGAGTAAGGCTCTGTTTTCCAGCGAGGTACAAGCGCAATGCACAAAATAGCATGCATCATGCCCTGTGACCTCCAGGAAACTCACTCATGTGAAGGGGAAAAAGATGCTTTTAGAAAAACAGCACTAAGACAGGACATAAGCTGCTTAGAGAAATCCAAACCCACCAACTGAATGCCTGGTAACGCCAACCTACAAAGACACCCACTCTGATCCAATGATTATTATAATGTTCAGGTATTGTATATGAGAGACGACTTACAGAATGACACAGAGCAACTGAAAAAAGCAATCTGATACTGCTGCCAGAATAATGAACTATATTCACTTCTTTTTTTAAGTTCTGTTACTTAAGCCCATTAAGGATATGTCCAAGAAACCATAAATAAACCTTAGCATTATCTGCTTCTATTTATAGTGTAAAGTTCAATGTACTGAGACCTAATTTCATTGGCACATCAATGAAGAAATGTTACTTAGCTTTTACTCTTTCAAGCAGGGTCAGCAATGCTGAAAGCAAAGACCATCAAAAGACTAAGGCATCTTTACATAACACTAAATAGAGTCAGTTAACAGGATTGTACTTTAAGAGTTAAAATATTAATGCATCTTATTTTTTTCTGATTTAAAAAAAAAATAAATCAAAAACTACCTTGAGGTTCACCTTCATGCTACTCTTCTAAATTTTATGTAAATATAATTTAAACAAAAATATATTACCTGAAAAGACAAGGGGTTGGTATTCCACAGGCAACAGCAAAAGGATGATAGGAAGATAGTAGCTGCTGGAAAAGTAACTGACTTTGAAAGATCCACAGCCTTTCCAGTATTTTATAGTAAAGAGATTTGACTTATGCTTTGGAAATCAAGGGAAACACTGCATTTCTTTTCCTGATTCTCGGCTTGAACTATTAATTTGGGCATAATTAGCAGCAACAATCTTTGATTCAAAATCATATTTTCTCTCCAAATAATGCCATGGCTGGGCTTCGCAAACAGATTTGGGAAGGGCTCTACCCACGCTTGCTGCAAGCGCGCTGATGGCTAAAGAGGTCAATGTGAGATAGGCAAGTCTGGTTGCAAAAGGCACAGCAGAAAGTCTCCATAGGCGGTGTTGGCGAGGCACGGTTCTTTCTGCGTTATCTTTTCTCCTCCAGACTGATTCTGTGTGCGTTCTCAAAGGAAGCAGCAGCCTTATGGATGGTGTGTCTCCATGCCTCCCGATTGGAGGCCAGAGTGGACCACTGATCTACTCTTTTATATGGGTCTGAATTGTGGGTCATCTACCACCACCACCTGCGTCTCCTCAAACGCCTCCATCAGCTCTGCCTCTGTACAATCCTAAACATCCACTGATCTGATTACATGACTAATGTGTCCGTCCTTGAACAGGCAGCAGTCACCAGTATTGAGGCCATGCTGCTGAGAAGGCAGCTGCGCTGGGCAGGGCACGTCTCCAGGATGGAGGATCACCGCCTCCCTAAGATCGTGCTCCATGGTGAACTCACCATTGGCTGCCACAAGAGAGGAGCCCCGAAGAGGAGATACAAGGACTCCCTGAAACAATACCTCAGCCTTGGCCATATTGACTACCATCAATAGTCCAAATAATCTAAATACAAGCTAAATGCTTACTCATTAAGATGGACAGTACACTCTAACCACAGATTCGACAGCAACAAATTCTCAGCAACAGCTCTTGCCTTGTTTGCCCAGGCTGTAACTTCAGTTCTTTCACACAGAACTACTTTACACCCATAGAGGGAGGCTTTACCAACAGCCCCGTGTTTTACTGAAAAACTACTATTTGATGACAATTAAGCAACTAGCACCATTGTTAAAACAATCACTTCGGAGTTTTAGGATAACCGTGACAAGCCATTATCACTTAGAAACTGCAGGAAGAACTAATGGTGCAGTGTGAAAAAACTTTCACATGTAAAATGTTTTTTTGGTATCTACTGGGATACATTACAACAGCTCTGCGCTAAATGCTCTTGGTTTCTAATTTTTCATTCAGTGAAGAGTAAAATCTTCAATATCTCAGAAAGCTGTAATTCACTAAAGTGGATTTAAACCAAAAAAAAAAAAAAAAAGAACAGTTTTTTCCCTTATATTATTGTAAGGAACTGTCATCTTTATCATACACTGCTTATCAAACCATGAGATCACATAGTCTCATCTTTGCCTTCATTTGTCAAATGTACTGAGTACCTCTTCTTTTACACTTTACACCATCCTGCAGGTCAATGAGCAGCCATCTCCCCATGCCAACAATGGCCCAGTGTGCAAGTTTTTACCTAACCTTTAAAAATCCCATAAAATCCACAGTCCTTTCAAAGGTAAGACTTATAGATCAAGTCACAAAAAAGCAGGATTCCTCTGAAGAAATAATTTCTTTTAAATCTCTATTTCTTATAATTGCTAGCCAGTAAAACAGATTAAGAATTTAAATAGTCCACTTTGGGGGAAAAAAAAATCTCATTAATTTACATGTATTTCTTTGTGGCAATAAAGGGTAAAACTCTCATCCACTTAAAGGATATTAGTAACATATTAGATGCTAGGAAAACTCACTAAGACCTATATAGGGAGCACATAAGATCTACATTTTGTTCAAGGCATTACAGCATATGATTACTCCATATGAATGGAGCAAGCTGAGAAGAAGAGTAAGTAAAACTTTAAAAGCTATTAAAATTGTTCTTATAGTACTTATGAATATAGAATGGCACAAACATAATTCATATAATCACCAGACAAATTCTCTATCAGGTTTTATAATCTGAAAAAGAACTACTTCAATATGAGGCTCTGCAAACAAAGAAAATGACTGCAAGGACCTAAAAGTCATGTGGACATATGCCACTAGATCTATAATTTAATGGAATACCAAACTGCAGCATTTCAGAGGCAACCACAAAAAAACTAAAACAAAAACAAATGAAACAGCAACAACAAAAAAATAAACCCCACCCTCCAAAAACCAAACCAAAACAAAAAAACCAGAACAACTCTTTCCCAGAAACTCCTATTACTAATTAACACATTTCCTATGGACTAGGTCACCCATAATAGGATCTGTTGCCACGGAATATTTACTACTGTATTTCTTTTCAGTAAACAAATTAAATCCTTGGATGATGATTTTCATCACAAATAACATTTGAAATCAAAACTCTCTCAAATCAATTGCTACAAATTACACAACGTTGTACGTAAGTATCCGCAGAGTGAGAAGAAAGTAGATAAATATTCTTTGACTACAAACAGGGTATTTTATTTATGACTCTCAGGAAAGGGACGTGATTAGAAGCAAAGGTGGGTATATCTTAACTATAGATAATGGTGTCAGGTCCACAAATAAATTTTCCAATCAAGCCAAATCTATACTATTTGGTGGATCCTGTCTTTCTGATCTTTCGTTCCACTTCCTGCAAGGGTCTGTGCATGCAGGCAGAAGGAGAATGGATTCATAGCAATAGGCTGCAATAGCGTAGTATGTAATTGCTTGAATTTGTGAGGAGAAGACGTAGAAATATGACAAGGAAATTATATAAAGTACTGTAATTCACAACTGTTAGAACAAGCACTCTGTCACAACAGCAAATATTCCAGTTTCTGTAAAATATCCAACATTTCTGTATATGTACTTACTACAAATTTTTTCTTAGCTTTCCAGGTCATGTCTCTTTTGGCACCGTACTTAGAACAAAAGGTTTCTGAAGCTATCCTTATACAGCTGTATTCCAACCATGTCACATGAACTGGCATGGGACACTGCAGTATAGTACTTTGTAGACAGTCCAATTCTCCTTCCTGATTTCCAGTCTGGAATGTCATCTTGAACCAAGTACTCTGTACTTTCTGTGGTTCAATCATTTGACTTCCTGGATGACAAGGCCAGTCACCCATGTTCTTCCTAAAAAGTTACAATAACTCTTTGTTTCACATACATAAAAACTCACCTCAGTTATTTGAGCAGGCTGATGATCTTTTCTAAGTGATCAATTTAAATTCCATATATTGCTGACATACTGGCCCATTAGATATAGCTATTTGTGATGCTTGTGCTTTCTCTTCAGGTGAAACAATTTTGTTCAGTTTCCCTGTTTATATCAATGAAAAGTAGTAATAAAGGTGATGCAAAAAAGTCTCCCATTTACATATGCAATCTTCAGCCAATTTCAAGGAATCACTGGAATGACAGCAAAAAGGTACATCTGTGAAATATGTGAATTTCTGGACAGATGGAAAAATGCTTCTGCTTCATTCCTTTTCCTTCCTCTCACAGTACTAGTTCTGACACATTTTGCTCCTTGCTGCCAGTGGGACAGGGGCACAAGTGTGCCTCCTTGCATGTCTTCCCAGTCCCAGTCAAGAACCACCACTACATGGAAATCCTTTCAGGAGTGCCTCACTTGCAATTAGAGAGGCAAATGAGCAACAAACCATACTGCAAATGAAAGTGATAAGAGAAACTGTAAGGGAAAGTGTCACATAAGACGCATGATATTTAACAGCCTTAGCACTTAATTTAAAAAAATCAAGTTTACATCTAAGTATCTCCAGACCAACAACTGAAATTGTTTGTGAGAAAATTTACAGCTTCCTTAGGCACTAACAAAAGCTGCAGAACAACAAAAGCAATTTTATTTCTAGCAAGCCAACTAAAAGTCATTAAGATTTGCGTGCAGTGCTGGCCAAACTCAGAGGATCTGTAAAGATACTTTTAAAGAAAGTTGTACAGATACTTCAGCATCTGCAGGGATTTCTTTACTCCCTTAGTTGTCAGGAAATACTTCTTTTTGCAGTAATTTATTAATAAACAATCTAAAGAGATTAACATTTTCAGGTTAAAATTAATTTAAATTTTAAAGAAATATTATTTTTACAGATTCTAAAGAAACAGGAGGATGGAGGGAGCCAAGCAGCAGGTTGTTTTCATTCATTCAAAAGAAGTAATAGAAACAGATACACCATACTGTTTTCTTTTCATTGAAGATACTAAATGATTAAGGAAGAAAAAAAAAAATCAAGAAAGAAAGAAATACCTGCTGTGAATCTTTTCAAATGAGTAAGTTAATGCATATGAGACCACATGCACTGGCAAGACTGACAAGATCAGATGCAACTGAAATCATTCCTAAGTAGTGTTCTTATAGGAGCATCAGGTTATTCAAAAGGGAACGTACTGTAAAAATACGCTTTAAATTTAGAACAGTAAATTACTCTACCATCAGGCTTCAAGTGAACATGATCAGAACTGGTCGATGATAACACCTACAAGGATCTAACAAAGAGAAAGGGAAGAATCAAATTTTCAGCCTGTATTTCAAAAAGACGATTAAAAGATACGTGCTTCTTTACACTTAGTAAAAGGGCTATCCAAATGCCTCACCTGCATGTCACTGCTTTCTAAATTGTTCAAGTAATGGCTGAAAAAAATGAATAGTTAACTATTGCACTCCACTGTCTAACAACACACAGCTGAGCAGACCTCTCTTCCTACTTTCACTAGAGAAATATAATATAGTGTTGCTGCCAAGAAAACACTTTCCTTCATTGTTAACCCCCATCATCCTGTTGAAATCTGTAACACAAGTTCACTGCAATTAGTAACTACTCAACTGTCCTGATGGTCAGTTCTTATTAGACTTCAAATGGATTCTCATTCCCAAGTGGATACAGAGCTAGTGAAGCCATGAGTCTAGCAGACAGAAGGTGCTGCAACCTCTTGGTATCATCATGTAATACAACAAATCTAACAATTTGTAAAATGCTGGTCTTGCAGGTCACTGAGTCAGTGACCAAAGAACATCCAGATATTGTTACACAAACTGCTCCAAGACAATAATCCAGATCTTATGTTACATATTTGTAGTGGAGATTCACCAAAATATTTATTGTAAACTCGTATCTCTATGCCTACACATACTTAGCTATTTATACTTACCTGATACTGAACTACAGTTTCTTAATGAACAGTGACTTACCATGTAATGCCTTTCGGGATTTTTTTGCTACACAAAGACTACTTAGGTACAGACATACACTGGGAGGCTTATCTTTCTATTCTACCATACATACTTGAGGTCAGGCTGCAACCTTATCAGAAGCCATTAACCCAAGAAGAAAATGAGAGAGAAAAACTACCACATGGCTATTGCTGAGACCTGTATAAGTTATGCCTTTACTACCTATTAGTTTTGCACACTTATAAGGAGAAACCTAAATCCTTGGCAAAATTAGAAAGTGTCATGTTTTGACAATTTTTCAAATGAAGATTTTGCTCTTGCGGTCTCGTGTACTTACTGGCCCTGACTAAGGCCAGACTATTGGTCTACAGAACCATTCAAAGAAGTAAAAAGGTACAGTGCAAGTGACCATCTTTCCCTGCCTTACTAGTAAATTTAACAACCTGGAATCCTAGGCATTAGTCCAAATGACAGTATTAATAGGTAAATTTCTACTACGAGTAATTATATTTTGCCATACTCCATGCAGTGTAACTTGCAAATTATCTCTCTTCTATATGCAATTGGTTTTGAGTGCTATTTAAACAACATCACCTCAGCATCCCCATACTTCATCTTGAATCTTGATTTTAATCCCTAGCATTTCCCTTCATTTCCATGCCTTTTTGCTGCACATCAGCACTAGATCTCATGTTATGCAAATTCAGCTTGGAGAACACACAGATAGACACATTTTGATACAAAGAACCACCATAATTACAGATGGTTATAAAGTTGATGAAACATTTATTTGGAGCTATTCAAAAAAACTTGTAACATACTTCAAACTCTCAAATAATTATACAATAGTATTCCAGTACAGTTCTGGAACATTAAAGGAATATAAAATTTTAATCTATTACTTCTTCCAACACTGCCAAGCAATACTATGTGTTCAAGTACTTGAGGGGGAAAAGTCACGTGCTGATTCAGCTACGAG
Source organism: Grallaria varia (assembly GCA_013396735.1). Lineage (NCBI taxonomy): Eukaryota > Metazoa > Chordata > Aves > Passeriformes > Formicariidae > Grallaria > Grallaria varia. The sequence goes on from VWZG01009033.1 coordinate 17,715, forward strand.
TCCAAACACTTTTCTTACAGTTTTACTGACTATAACAGACATGTTACTGATGAAATGCCACATTCAATCCTCAATGTGAAGACCTTTTAAATTTTCCGAAATTAGTAGGCATCAGGATCATAAATCTGACTTCAGCTAAACTCTACACTGATGAAAGACAAGAGTTTTAAACTTAAAAAATGGCATGAAGGGCATTCACTACCTTTGAGTGTTCATGTCAGGAGTACGAGCAAACCTACTCATTATGCATAAAAAGCTTCATGACATCAATAACCACAAGATTTTAGAATCCCTTTTGTTTTCACTGCACTTGAGGAATGTGAATTCCACGAAGATTAAATATTACTTGACAATTCCTTTGATGCAGTGAACTTTTTAATATTTACTTTTCCTCTCACATTTAAGAATTTAAGGATTTACAACTGAACAATCTGAAGTACAAAAAATATTTCGCAACTTTGTACTTTTACAAACATCAAAAAGATTTCAAGAACTTCTACAGTTATCAGTCAAGTATTTATAAAAAGTAAGCTATCAGCATCTGCTATTAGTTGTATTTTAAAGATTATTCATACAAAACCTTTATTTTATTAGAGCTATTTCCTTTGTCATATATAGTGACATACAGAAAAATATAAGTGACAATTCAAAACAATTAGTCACAATACAATATAACAACTGCTCAGTTAGAAGCTAGCGTTAGCTCCCATTAAAAAAAAAAAAAATATCTAGAGTCCAGAACATGTTTTACAAGTAATTAAATCACAAACTTGAGAAATCAAAATAGCCAATGCTTAATGTTTACAACTCTGAAAATGAAGTTTTGTAACTAAAGTCAGAGAAATTCCAATACTTAAATAATCCCTGACACACAAGCAGGACACTGGAAATCAAGGACAAACTTTCAGTTTTCACCATCCTAAATAGTTCAGTGAAGACTGGGTGAAGTTTAAACCAAAATATCATTAATAATCCAGAGAGAACTTCTGATATAGCAAAGGTGAGGAACACTTGAATAAAATACTTCTTTTCAACATATTGTCAGTGGCCTGGAAGGCACTAGAAGCTGATCCACAGCAACAGGCCACCCTGAGTAAACATTTCATAGTTGTAAAATATAATAAAAGCATTAATGATAGCCAGGGAACCCATAATAAGATTCAACACACCTGAAAGCAAGCTCCAGGATATTAAGTAGAGTGTGAAAAACCATCTCTTGGTCAGAAGCAGAAAAGGTTCAAATTATTTTATTTTAGCAAAAACTGTGGCTCCTTCCCATTCTAAAATGTAAATCAACACTCCAGCATTTATCTATAGCTGAACACACAAAGTCCTAAATAATGCTATGAGACTTGTACCAGTGTGATTAAAGAACATGTCCCCCATAGTGTACAAAGCTTTCAAATGTTCCATGTACCTTCTTTTATTTACACAGGCAAGAAGAAATGTCCACATTGCACTTCAATATATCAAAACCATTATACGCCCTTCACAGAAAAGCAAAGATATTTTTAAAGAAAGATGTTTCTATCAAGTCTAGAACTGTACTGTACATTGAGATTAACACATTCTGAGCTGCAATGATTTTGATAATAAAGGCAAAAGAGGTTATGCAGGTTTGTCTGGGATGCGACGATAAGTATAATCTTAAGGTCCACATGTCTGTCATTCACTGATACAGAGAAGAGGTCTGACAACCTTTTGATGCTGCAGGTTTCTATTCAGCAGCAAAAGCATACATAAGAACACAGAAGAAGCCAGCTATTTCCAGGCTTTGATTTCTTTGATGTAGTGACTTGCATCCCTCCCCACAATATACCAACCCCTAAAAACCACTTGTGATGAGATAGTCTTTTGTCATAAACCTCTCTCACAGGACTCTAGAATCTTTAAAAAACAAAAAAAAGGAAAAAAAAGAAAATAATTATTTTTGCCTAGACAAGACAAATATACTCCATAACATTAACTCACATCTTTAAATGTTCACATCCTTAAAAATCCCTCTAAACAAATGCTTCTCAGACTTCAACAGCTGATCTCCCAGCCCTTTCTTTCGTCAATGACAAGCAAAGAAAAAGAACAGGGTGGGGGAAGCCCTAACCACATTTTCTCCTCAACAGAAGACCAGAAAGGAAACCAACATTAGCCAAGAGTAGCTTGCAGAACATTGGACAGTCTCCCATACCCCACATTTTGATAAACCCTAGTATAAGTAAACTCTAATACATGCTGGCAGGAAACACCTATTTAGCAAATTTGAAAAAGCATCTATGTACCTAAGGACATCACAGGCCCTACAGAGCCTTCAAGAACCAACTGGAGTGTACTAGACTTTTGGATACCCTCTATGACAGATTATCTTAGAAGAAAAGTCCCAAACAATTAATCTTTAAATAGAAGAATGGTCCCTGAGAAACATTACTTGAACTGAACAAGTATCAAAAAACCTTTGAACCAGAATCATCAGGACTATCTATCAATGTGCTGTGTATGACAGGCTAAAGGAAACTGAAACAGCTAGGTAATAATAAAAAGCTCATTTGGTAACATTTTGCTGTTTAAAATGAATACACATACTTAAGAAACAGAATTATTACAACAGGAAAGAAAACATTAAGAAAGAAAAAAATCTATAAAAATGTTATGTTTTTGGAAACAGTCCAATAGACAGGTTTTCTTTTAAAAGAATTAGGTTTTATGCTCAATTCAATTCAAAAACATTCCCAGAAAACAGTATGCCCCACAATCTATCTCTTCCTGTTGGACTGGGAATTCCTGGAATCAGTACAAGCAAAAAATCCAAAACTGCAAATCCTCAGTTGCTGTGAAATTAGGTGAGGAGAAACAACAGGGAACTTTGAACTTGCCATGCTATGCTTGCTTTTTCACATTTCTTTGTGTGGGAAATAAATGAAAATCAAGTCTAAAAGTGAATAGTCAGTACTGTTATTGTATTGTACTGTAACATGTGTTACAAATACTGCTTGTTTCAAAAATACACAGCTATTCTGTACTTTGTAATAATCTGATAATATCTGCAAATAAGGAAGTGTGAATCCGATTTATTGAGCAATATGACTGACTTCAAAGTTTACTGAACTGTAAAACTGCCCTTATTCTGAGCAGAGATTTGAACCGAATGACTTCCACATGCAAGCTGGTTGCATAAACAGACAGACAACCTAGAATTCAGTGATTTTAGGAGAGGCAATTTTATGCTCTCTCTAAAACCAGCTAACACTAATTTATTGGCTACCAGGGCAATTTCAGTCATAACTGTTTGTAAACAAAAGTCTACACACATAGGACATTTATTCTATCAGGTAATTCTTTATCTTAAACTTAAAGAATATTGAAAGCCAAAGACAATACCCAAATCAAGAGAGAAATTATTGTTCTAGACTCACTTACTTGTTCCTCCAAGAAAGCAGTAAAATAAGATTGTACAAATCCTACTTCACCCATACACACAAATATACACTCCTAGTGAATGAGGCATGTTTGACTCCTGCAGAAAAGCATATTACCAATTTTGTAAAATCTGCATGTCTCCAAATGGTTTTGACAACATGTTGCCCATTTCAGGGCATGTATCCTACTGGTAGGGTCAGCTGTCCTTGCAGGCAAAGAAAACAGGGAATGTTACCAAAATGATAGCACCAAAAATAAAACTTCAGGTGATGGTCCAAGGAGTATTACTGCAAATGAGATAAGTAAACCTTGGCAGTGTTCTGGTTGGTAGCATAATGTCTTACAGGAGTTATTTCTGTCTACTTCCTAATACTTTCCCTTTTTCCCCTCCTCTACATATAAAATTTAATCTGTAAGTGAGAGAATTTCAGGAGGGGAAAATAATTTACTTTTGCCTTGTAGAAACAATTACTTTTTCTTGGTTTAGCAGGCATTTTATTGGACAATTCTTCAGAAATCAAATATAACTATACTTACAGACTGAGAATATCAGGCACAGATCCCAATCTGAATTGTCTTAGGAAACAGTACAAACAAAAAGGGAAATCCATCATTTTGTTTTATAAATAAGCAGCTGTGACTAAAACCAAGCAGAAAATATTTTCACACTTATTTTACTTTTTAGAATATGACTGCTTTTGAGGCCTTGCCACATCAGCTGTGTCAGGTACCATATCCAACAACTATGTCTCTGGAAGCAGATAGCTACTGTTGGTCCAGGGCAGAGCAGGATTGGGAACCTATCAGTTACCTAATTTATTTTTTTCTGTACAGACGGTTCCTAAGGGATCAATCACACATTTTAAGTTGAATTCAAATGTAGTAGGTATTCTGATAGTAAGAGATGATTACTTACTTGGTTTCTTAATCTAAGTTGATTATGTGCTTATGCAAGAGGCTCTCTGGTGGCAGCTGGAATATTTTACTTCAGCTGAGCCACTGCCTCTAGTCAACAGGGCACTGTGAGGTGGAAATGGCACTGGACCTACCATCAGAAGCAAAGCCGTGTTCACATCAGTTTGACAAAGGTCTGGCACACACAAGTAGTAAGGATATGCGGCCAGTTCTATCAGAAGCGAGTTAAATCTTCTATTGTTTTGAATAAAAGAAAGTTTGTAACTCTTAGGGAGATATATTACAGACAATATTCAAATAGTCAAGAAAACTGGTCTTTGAGTGGTGTTTTTGTTGTTTGTTTTGTTGGTTTTTTACAGTGAAGACATCACATTATGGCAGGAAGAAAATTGAATTCAGCTGAAAACTTCTTGCAACAGGACCTCCAGATGTTTTTGCAAGGACACTGACAGAATCCTAATCAGCAGCTAATGGGCTCATTTATAGGAGTAATTTGAAAGTATAGAAGCTATGCCAAAATGTATTTGCACTTAATATAAATCCTTTCGAATAAAAAGTATTCGAGTTCTACAAAGAAGTCCTATCAGAGGACTACACCTCCAAATCATCTTAATATGCTATAAAAATACTTCCTGCAGACAAGTCCAGTACAGACTTCATTTGCACACTTATACACCATAAACATACACAGCATCCTCTCTTGACTCATTGTACCTTTGAAACAGAGTTACATACTAAATGTCAGAGCACACACAGTTTCATTTGTATACAACTAGTCAAAATCTTGAGTGAAAACAGAGCAAATACTATAAAACCTGGGTAAATCAAAAATGTCAAATTTCTATATTAGAACCTATGCCATCCCTCCCATATAGTCTATAAAAAGGTTATAAAATGATGCCTTAGCTCTAGATGAAAGCAAAGGTATGTCCTTCTCAGGAGCAATGCTTATATTGGACCATTAATAGAGAGGACACACAAAACAATAAATTGCATGCTTTCACTTATTCCATAGTGCCACCATTGAAAGACTTGAAGATATTGTGAAAAGGAAGACTTGCTAAGTCCCAAAAATAAAAGTGACCTGTTGGCCATGTAAGAACTGTAATAATTTTCTTTGAAAGCTGCTTCGATTTCCATAGTAATTATTCCTAGAGGTCACTTTGCTACAAAGTCTATAAACTCAGTATCAAAGTTAACTGGTGTAGAAAACATCTCAGTTTAGAGTACTTGAGAAATACTTAGTGTTTTACTCAAGACCAAGAAACAACAAAAACATCATGTCTCTACAACAGTGCTGTTATTGCGTCCAGCTGATGAAGTTGCTTGCTTCAGATCTACTGAAAGTCCATATAGAGGTTACAAACATATTTTCCATTTTGTCTTACTCTAGAAAACCTCCCAATAGTATCACCCTCAGCAAGAAAACTGCATTTGGTCAGGGAGCTGAGTAAGATGAACTTTTTCAAAAGAGTTTTCTCTTCATGTGTACATGAAAAGGCAAGTGGGCTAGAAAATGGAGATAGAAGGGACAAGGTATAATGAAGCAGCTCATGCTGGAAAACTTTTATCACCTAACAGATATCCATGTCCTCCCACTAATGCTTAAGCAAGGAATTTTCCCATATTATCATTTTAAATTATATGTGGCTGACTATTTTAAGGGTCCTCATAGTTCAATACTAGCGGAATCATACAATTACAGAATATGCTGAGTTGAAAGGGACCCATGAAGACCGAGTCCAACTCCTGGCCCTGCGCAGGTCACCCAAGAATCTCACCATGTGCCTGAGAGCATTGTCCAATATGCTTCTGGAACTCAGGCATGGTGTACTGACACTGTACAGCAATGGCCACTGGAGACTGGTCTGAAATGGTATTTTACTTTAAAATACTATATGCATCTAACAGTAACTTTAATAATATTTCAAAATTCTCAACATCTTTGGCATTGCATATAGAACCAACATTAGCCAGCTTTCTGATTTGGTCTCTTCAACATTAGTTAAGTAGTTCCTGTGTCTCTGAAATGATCGCATGCCAAAACATCTAAGAACACTTTTATTCTTTTGAAATTTCTCCAAAAAGGCTATTCCTCTTTTATTGCTAGCTTGTCATTATTGGTTGGTGCCATTTCCTTCAAAAATGAGTGGCTCTAAAGCCTATTGATTTGAGAAGTTCCACTCCAGGGAGCTCACATTAAATTCAGTCAAATGATGACATTTATTGGATTGTCCCATCACCTTAGTTCAAAAATTCTCTAGGTTATAGAACAAGGCTAGGCTAAGAAAAGAAGTCACCTTGGCAATTCCTTGGAATTAATAAATAAATGAGAAGGCCCATATAAAACACTTTCCTTCAAGTTACAGCAAGTAATAAATCAATACACATCAAATCTATTACTTTATTTTTCCTATTCCCCTGTATTGAAATGAGAACAGATAACATCTGCAAGTTAGCTCTAACTGCAACAATTACTTTTAGTGATGTAAATAAGATCAGACAAAAGTTACATGAGGCTGATTTAAAGAGCTTTACCAAGACCTGAAATTGAAAATTTGATTAGCAGATGTCCATTTAACAACATTTTGAAACTCACACACCCTCCAGACACTTTGCTCTCCCTGTTCGAGCCCTCTAAAACTGTTCAAGTTTTCAAACATCCCTAGATGGACATTTAATACCAATACATCATGATTAAAGGTCAGCACTGTGTCTTATAGGCCAAATAAGATAACATGAAGGTGCTTCCACACACAAATTGTTGCGGCTGCTTCTTCCCTTCAAAAAAAAGCACTAAAAGGTACTTCAGTTTGCTTAGAATTACATCAATACATAAGGTAATTCTCTACAGATAGTTTCTACAGATCATTTAAACATCAGTACTATTTCTGAGATTTAAGAATTACTGTGACAAGGACAAATACGACACCCTTTTTTTTACCTCAGGAAAAAACTCACTAATTTTTTCATCACTTACATCTAGCTAAATGTACTCTCCTGTGTTTCCCTCACTGCCAGACATAGCCAAGAACCAACACTGCATGTCCAGTTTCTGGCATTTAAAACAAAAAAATAACTTGCTCAGCTCAACCTATTGCATGTATTTTTTTTTTAGCTACATACAAGATAAAACCAAATAGCCAACTAAGAGAAATGAAAAGTCGAAAGAAAACAGCAAAGAACCACACATGCTGAGCAAGTAAACCTCAGAGCAGGATCTAAAGGTTCCCTAGCTCAGGCTCTAGAGAATGAAAGTGGATCAATTTCCAAGGTCAGAAAACCTTCAATATCCCACTTTCAAGCATAAACAGAAGTCCACCAGAAAAGGCAAAGGGGGAATGGTTGTTTGGCCACAGATTTTTAGAAAAACACTGCTAACCTCATAAATTCACAAGGTTGATGGACTCTGCCAAACTATCTACTAAGCTGCCAGGTAAACCCTGTCTGCTCAGTGTGTCTATTTCTATGTAAAATTTTGAAGGTTCTGAAGCATGTTAGGCATAACAAACATATTGGAAGTTGACAAAATATGGTTAACTTCTTCTACGTTACACATCAAGAATAAAGACCTACCACACACAGAAGGATACGGAAGCATGGACTAACATGAAGTCCTTGGATTTATGTTCCCATAAGCCCAGAAAAAAACAACAGCAAAAAAAGCCCAAAACACAAATGGCCTCAAGCACAGATGCAACACTTCTGATCTTATGAAGATCCTTGCACTTATCAGCATCACTTCTACTAGGGACCTGTATACTACTAGACAAAATTACATCTGATACCATTCTTCACTTAAAGTCACTGGAAAGTCAGTCAATGTCACAATATTAATGCTCATTCCTTTTTGGACCAGAGGTCATCAGAACAGCTTACCTATGTAACACCATTTCCACAAACGAAATCTGCATAGACAACTTCCCACTGCACATCACTGACAGTATAAAACAAGCCACGTAACTGATGTGTTTTTTGTATCATATCTAAGTTGGTAAGCTAAAGAGACAAAAATCAAGTAATTTTAGGATAAGCAGTGACTTGACAACCACTATCATCACCAAAAGCTTCCTTTCATGTAAAACACATACCAATCAGCAAAAATACTACACTCTTGAAATCAAGTATTCAAGACCTTCAAACATCTTACACATCTCAATTTGTTTATACAGAATAAAAAACAATCACATCAGCTTCACCCCTCCATCATTGCTTCTCTCTACGTAACATATGATCACTCCCAACTGTAACACTCATCACTTAAGCATGGCATGAGCAAGTAAACAAAACAAAAATAAACAAAAACCACAACCCCTATAAAAGACTATCACAGTGTGCCTGCCCTTACCTGTACTGATGAAAAGCAATCTGCATTTCAGATATATGGTTTTAACTCTTGTTATATACATGAATAAATTCTTCCCTCCCTCAACAGTTAAACTACTATTAACTCTGAAGCAGTAGATATAGTCCATGACAAAAAATTTTCACAGTGTAGTAACTGATTTCCATAGATACATGATGATACTACAGAAAAAAAAAATGCTCTTTCTCTGACAAGTTTTGCTACCATTCCATGCAATACCATTCTTCACTCCTAAGACTTGTCCACAGGAAACTGTAGTCACTTGCCTCTTAATAAAAAAGGCACAAGCTCTGTCCTCTCTATTTCAAGATACATACAGTGTTGTTTTATCATGTATAGACTATTTCCTAAGTACTGCTTCATTTACATATCTAAATTTTCTACCCCTTCCCTCTATGTTAACACAAACAAAATAAAAATGCTTTGTTACAGGACTATGCTGGCTTTTTTCTGCTTGGGAAAGCAAAGTACTTGGAATTTCCAGCTTCACTTTCTGTGCTCCTTTAATAGCATAATAAGAGATTAGAAGTTAACAATGCCCCAACTGTTAAAGTAAGACAGCTGTTGGAACAAACAAGATTTCTATTCATATTAAAGCATAAATCCTTCAGAAACATTTGCAAGAAGAGAAAAAAAGCAATCTATTTATCTGCAAAAACAAATTGCAAATACTGCAGATTTTACTCTAGGCATCAGAAAGGAAAAGTTTGAATCAGATTATCATATTAAATATAGCGGTACACAACGTCAAGTTAAAAACAATGAGCGTTTCAAGTTTCCTACACAGCTTCATTCCTAATTGTATTCAAAATAACATGATATAAAAATCTGTGGTGGAAGTGACTCATGATTATTGTAGATGAAAAATTTCTTATTAATAAAAATGGTTCCTCTTCCACAAAGGAAAAGGAAGCCATAGCATAACCTGTTAAAGTCACCCAGACATAATACAACAAGCAGCATCCTCTTATGCCATGTGCCCCATGCTTAATCTTTATTATAGTTTAAATTGCCACAACCTAGATACATGGGAAAGGAAATAAAGCAAATGCCAAAACCTGAACAGAAAGGTTCATGCCTTCTTTTGTAAGACATGAAAAGAACTCTAAACACAAATTGTAGTTCCATCTCTATTTTTCTCCTCTCAAGGCTGCCATCCATGAGAACTTTTTCCCTAAAAAGTATCAACATTTTAATAAATTCTTCTCTACTGTTCCACTGTCTGTATTACCCATTTCAATCAGTAGAAGTTTCTTTCTCCTGTGTTCCTCTTGTGAAAGCATTTTTCTGCATTCATACTGACAAAAGGCTTCCATCAAAGTCTCACACTGTTCTTGCAACAAAGCCGGCTCATCCTATTGTTTGCTGACATGCAATTCTAACAAAAGACCAAAAAATAAGTACACCTCACCTTGAGAACCTTCCTACTACAGATCAGAGTGAGGCAACACAAAAAAATAGCTTTTAGAGTCCTCTTTACTGAAATGTAACAGAATCACAGGACAGGACGAAGATCAACCCAGCAGCAGGACCACACACTGCCCTGCAGCACGGTGGGTTTTTTCTGTATCAGTCCCCAAAAAATGATTGTTACATGAACTGTTTGGCTGGGGGCAGGGGGGAATGTTTTATATTCCAGAAATAGAGAATCTCAAATCTTCCATTTTCTTCTGAACATGAACAAAATACAGCATGCTATGAGCTGCTGGTTTAACAGTTGGACTTGATGATCACAGATGCAATTTTCAAAAACAATTTTATTATTCTATTTTCCTGCGTTTTACTACAGTGAACCAAATGAAATTCAGAGTAGAACAACAAATCCGCTCTTTTGTGAAGAAATGCCAGATAGTGAAAGCCTGGAAGTTACCATGTGTCTGGTTGACACTCAGCACAGCAACCATGCGGACTGGCCAGCCAGACAAAGTACATCTATGGCAGTGGACTAAACAGGACTAGGGCTTGTCAATAACTACAGAAATGTGTTACCGAACAGTGGTAAATTTTAATGACAACACCAAGTTGGGCACCGAAAGAGGACTGGGATATTGTATTAGAACCCCTTGAAAACTGTAGTAAAAAAAAAAGCAGTAAAATTTAATCATACGGCATTGAAGCTGGAGCACTTCTAAGGTCTAACAGCAAAAGCTGTGGCTCTAAACTGGCAGTTCATTAGCTGGGAGAGGGCCAGATGACAGGACACCCTGTAGAGAAAATACTGCACTGATAGTATTATACAAGGCATGGGTGGCATCTAAAAAAATGCATGATTCTGGCCTTCCTTACTCAAAAAAAGATAAATTAAAGCAGGCCAATAGCAGAGATCTAGCAATAATCAGAGTGCCTTTTGGATGAAAAGAACCTAACCCATCTGGGATAACCTATGAATCTATGAAATTTAAGTGGGAAAAAAGGTGTGGTTGTCCCCTAAAATACGCAAAAGGAATCAATACTAAATAACAACTAGCTTTATGAGCACACATCCATTAATTGTCTATAAAGTCTGACTGAAAATTAAAATAAGGCTTCCACACTAAGACACAAAGTTTTGGTTGTTTGAAGGTTTTAGGAAGAGAGATAATAAAAAAACCTCTTTTCAACAGGAGGAAAAAGAGTTCTAACAGTTCTCAAACTTGGTAAATTGACAACAAATGCCAGCTGCCTGAAATATGGAACTTTATAAGAAAGAATAAATGCCAAAAGGCATCCAGGGTTGGGGGGAAGTTCTACTAATCGTTCACTCACAGACATATGACTTCTCATTGAGAATTTTTTTTAAGTCCCCAACAATCTGCATATTTCTTCCACTGGAAAAAATGTTAAACCCTTAAAATATTTTTCATTACAGAAACATATTCACTAGAAATAATACGACACTGTTTTATGAAATGAGAGTCTATGAAGAATATTTCAGAACAGGGCTTAGGAAAAAAAATTTTAAAAATCACCTGACATCTATTTCACCAGAAAATGTCTACCAATCCTAACATCTTGAATTGCTTATCTAGTCTATACTTAAAATGCTTTTCGATCCCAGAAGACATTTTGCTGACAAATGTGACTAGACAGATGACTACACCTATACCAATCTGTATTTATTGGATATATGTATTATGCAGTCAAAGCTGGCAATAAGTCAGAATTAAAAACTAATGCAACTTGCCAAACAAATGGAACAAGCTCAGACTTTGCTTATATCAGTTATCTAACCCTACAGCTACAGAATAGTACACTTACATTGTCAAAAACATCTCAAAACGTAGACATAAGCACAGCCTTTTCTAACTGCTATGGAACAGCTTTGGAACCAAGAAAAACAACAAAATACTTCAAGATAATACCACAATCCCAAACTTTTCAAGTATTCAAGCTGCAGAAAAATAACTGTAGTTATTAAAATATCAATGGCTACCACTGAGGATACTCCACAGGGAAAAGGCCCACCACAGCCTAAATTTAATATTTTTATAGTAATTATTTTTAAGTTCCTGGGTGAGTGGCAGTATTCAGCTGAACAACAAAGCCCAGAGTTAAAAACCAAGTCCAAGTAGCATAGTCTTTGTTTAAACAAAAACCTGTCCATAAGTTACCAGTGGATTCCTGCCCAAGAAAACAGTGCCTGAGACTGGGAGTATCCCCATAGTATCATATGGGGATAATGTATGATGTCAAAAGTCTCATAAACATCCTCTTGTAGTTATACTTACATTGTAATTACCTTAGTTTTGCAATAACATTTCTACAAAACATTTTCAGGGCCAAGAGGGTGATGAATTAGAGCCATGCTGAAAACAGTCATCACTGTTTGTAAGGCAATCTATTCTTCCCTCCCAATTCCCTGTTAACAGCATTCATAGCCTCCAAAACATTTAATGAAGCAACTTCTGTTCTCACTTCCGTATGATCAAGTCAACATTGTGTCATGGTGTCAGTACAGACGGACAAAGTATTTTGCTTCTGATTATACAGCTGCTGCCCCAAGACACAGGTAAGGAGTGAGAGGCCAAGGGCAATTCCACAGAAGTATCTTCAAGAGGCACCATCACCTTCTGAGGCAGATGACACTGTGCTATAGCCACTGAGTTTTCTAGATATAACAGGTTATTCTGGTGAAGGAAACTACAGCAAAAAAAAACCCCAAGCATATTTGTCTAAACTTGCTAAGCTATGGCTGATGGAAAGATACCTACTTCAACATTTGCAAGGCCCACAAATAATGCTTTGGGGGGGTTGTCTTGGCAAGATTAACACATTCAACCTCCCACAAAAGTCTCCACTATAATAATGACCTACCTGTGAGAGGTATAACCAGTGTGCTTGAAATATTTATAGCTGGCTTTGAATAACAGAATCATTAAGGTTGGAAAGGACCTCCAAGATCATTGAGTCCCACCTTTGACTGATAACCATCTTGTCAATTAGACCATAGCTTGAAATGCCATGTCCAGTCATTTCTTGGCTTCTAGCAGTATTTGACTCAGAGGTCACCAAATGCCAGTTACCTAAAGGCTGAAGGCAACATTAACTGAAGTTTTAGTGACCCCTAAACTTTAATGACCAAGCATGATATTAACAGTGTCACAGCCAGACATTCTTGATGGCGCTCTGGGTATAACGAGCAACATGCCACTGAAACTGAACTGAGTTTTCAACTGAACTCTGAAAGGCAGACAACTCCTGGGTCATAAAAAAACGAGCAGACAAAAGGGCCAGGAGACTAAGGAATGTGTTTTACATCACAAAAGATTACCTAACATGAGGCTGACTGCACTCTCTCTCTGCAAAGTGGCTAGGTCAGAACTTGTCTTGAAGAGTAAACAAGGCTTTAAACCCTGTCTTAACTGAACACACTAACGTATCTATGTAAATACCCCAAACCCAGGAATAATTCCAACATGTATGACAAAGGCAGCTGGGAAGACAGTAAGAACACACAGCAAGTTTACTGTGAGGACATAGCAATAAAAATTATATTAAAACATTTCCATAGAAGCTTATTTAGTAGTCAGTGAGACAAAGTTTACAAAAAACTGCCTAATTTTATTAGCACTGTTAAGCACTCTTTAGACATAACAGTTGACCAGAGATAAACATCAAAGTGAAGAATTTAATTGTCCTGAAAAACAGAAGAAATAGATGTGACATTCCAATCTAACTCCAACAAAATACATTCTGAACAAAGGAAATAGGTTAGCATGGGCATAGGAACAAACATACCTCATGCACAGAATGAGACGAAAGAATTAATGTCAAGGAAGGAAATAATCTCAAGAGGTGAAGTGTGCCCTGAACATATGAGGACCAGTAGACCCTATATTCTCATTTTCCATACAACTGCTGAGCCCTTCCACGCAACAGTAGTATCTATGAGACAACACTATATTACTGAATACCAGAAGCAAGAGGCTGGAATGAACAGAAAATATTACTAAAGGAAAAGAGGAGTCATGAAAACAAAAACAGCAAATAAGTAGGAGTCCTTGGAAAAGTGATGTTTCTTCTCATAGAAATCTGGCACATCCGGATGCTACTGAAACTAAGTTCTTGGCAAATATGATGCCACATTAAAAAGGAAGCTACAAACAACACTAATAGAGAACCTATTTTATTCCAGATGGAAATTCATTTAAAAAAAAAAGATGTGCTCCACTATCAAATTGCTGAATGGCACTGACACTCAAACAACACACAGTTAAGGTATTTACTTCATACCCCATAAGCATCTCTATGACTACCTGTCATTTTTAAGGGCATTTTCTGTTTTGTGGCAGTAAACATGTAACACTTCTGCCAGAGAGACTTTTCTCTGAAGAGATTTTTTTTGAAGAGATTTTTCTTTTATAAACACTGATACAAATACTTGCATTGATGTTTCTGTATCTTGATTTTAAAAATGGCCTGAGAAGTTATAGCAAAATAATATGAAAACATGTTCTTTCTACACATTAGAGAATAGTGATTTCAGCTTTGAGAGGATATTCTCTGTGAAATACTAATCCTTCTGTGAACCACATAATTCTACAGTTCTCCAGATTTCTGCACGAACATGAGCAGAAAGCCATGCAAACCTACTTCCTCCAATAATAATACAGCTACCTAAACTGACAGCAGAATCACCAAGGCTTATTCTGAGTTACTAAAAAAAACCCCAAAACACCAAAAAAACCCCTCAAAAAAACCCCAAAAAATCAAAAA
>VWZG01009033.1:33646-63574 GCA_013396735.1 Grallaria varia
AGACTTTTCTCTGAAGAGATTTTTTTTGAAGAGCTTTTTCTTTTATAAACACTGATACAAATACTTGCATTGATGTTTCTGTATCTTGATTTTAAAAATGGCCTGAGAAGTTATAGCAAAATAATATGAAAACATGTTCTTTCTACACATTAGAGAATAGTGATTTCAGCTTTGAGAGGATATTCTCTGTGAAATACTAATCCTTCTGTGAACCACATAATTCTACAGTTCTCCAGATTTCTGCACGAACATGAGCAGAAAGCCATGCAAACCTACTTCCTCCAATAATAATACAGCTACCTAAACTGACAGCAGAATCACCAAGGCTTATTCTGAGTTACTAAAAAAAACCCCAAAACACCAAAAAAACCCCTCAAAAAAACCCCAAAAAATCAAANCCTTCAAGTAAGGAAAAAAATCCCAAGCATTAAGAAAGCAAAAACTGTCAAAAACCTACTTTACAGAAAGTATACCCATCTTGCCCTCTGAATATCATTCCTTCTGTTCATATAATTAAGTTGGATACATCATTGTAGCCAGTGACCCACACTGCACAGCATTAGATGATTTAACAACACTTAGGGTAGGAAAAAGGCTTAAGTAGTCTACTACGTAAATAGTAAACCACACCAAAAAGAAAGAGACAAAATTGACAGAAGCAATTCAGTGGTCATGTTTCAGTATATTGTCAGACTTAGCAAACAAAACAACAGGAATTCTAAGTATCTGAACAAATGTTTTGACAATGCAAACGAAGAATTATCAGGGGTTGATTTCATGAAGCATTTTGCCCAGAGACCAGACTGGCATGCACAAACTGCAAATGAAGCCAAAGATTTTTACCTTTGAATAAATTAACAGCAGTCAGAGTCCTTAAAAGTGAACCTCTTCCTGCCCTCTGCAATCTTAGTCCTGTCGTAGCTTATTTCCACATAAATTCTTGCACAAACTAACAAAATCTTCATATAAGCATGATTTTTGAAGTTGTAACTAGCATAGTAATGAATATTTGTTCTTACACTAAGAAAGTCTAAGTCACTTCTGCAGCAAATACAACTAGGGCTAAGAGTGCAAAACTTCATTTTTACTAAAAAAAATTCTGCATCTGGCATGGATTAGACTGTGTTTTAAGCTGGAGTTTAATTCCTCTCTACAGAAAGCCTTGAAGAAATTCCATACCTACAAATGCTTAAGAGCAGTGCTGTGGCAGTCCTGTTCTCCAAATTGCTCTGCAAGTCCAACAGTGACTACTAAGAGAGGAAACATTTGATAGGCTTTTGTAAAAGCTGAGTTTTCTTTATATAGATAAAAATAAAATCTTCACAAGAGTTCACAAAATTTTAACTTGACATAGCTGTATTTAGCTTGCTTAATATTTAGGTGACTTTCACTATTAAGATATAGAGTCCAGTGCATCAGTTGTTAAAAGGGGACGGTGGTCAACTCTCATCTCCATATACAAAAATTGACTATTATCTCAGTTCAACAAAAGTTCAAGTGAAAAAGTTTACAACATTAAACAGACATCTAATTCAACAAAATTATATCAGGAAATTATACCAAGATTTTAAAAAACCACGAGATCCAAAATCCAGTTTGAATATTTACATTTTATTGCTGAGTAATTTACTCCATATGGAGAAAAGCTAGTATTTCATCAAATTGCAGATTCTCGGCTCTAATAGCATCACAAGTCTCAATTATATTTTTTCCACAGATTTTAATTTGAGAAGAAATCTTTCAAAAGCAGTTCTCTTGGGATACTATTTATAATGCAGCAAAGAAAAAAAAATCCTCCAATTGTATCAATTTCCCTTTCTGAGTTTATCATATGTATCAGCACAAAGTTTTCTTGAAAAAAAACCCAACAACATATATGCAAAACAACGTTTTAAGCAGACTATCACTGATTAGTTTAGAGCCTCTTTTTCCTCCCCCCACTTAAAAGCAATCCATTTTATCTCCCTTCACACATTTCACTAAAAACTCTTCAGAAATCTGTTGGCAATTTGTGAAAAGGAAAAGAAGGGTTAATAATCACACTTCTTTACATCAAATTTAAAATGAAAATTAGTTCCTGGCAGCTTACACTGGATGATCAGCTTTTTCTCCCACCACCAGTAATACCTGACAGCCGTCCACAGCAGGTGGTCATCAACCACCACACCTTACGGGGAGGAGACTATTCTGCTAGTCCATTCCGTGAGTCATTCAAGGTGACACACCAATATTTTCATAACTGAAGTTGTAACACCTGTATTCCTCTGCACAAAAGCAGCAGTGTTCTAGCCATTAA
Source organism: Grallaria varia (assembly GCA_013396735.1). Classification (NCBI taxonomy): domain Eukaryota; kingdom Metazoa; phylum Chordata; class Aves; order Passeriformes; family Formicariidae; genus Grallaria; species Grallaria varia. The sequence goes on from VWZG01009033.1 coordinate 35,943, forward strand.
CCTGACTCAGAACACTCACCAAGTCTCTGAAGTGGAAACACAATTCTCCCCTTTGTGAAGGTGAGAGTTATGGCCAAAGTTGTCACTTCAGGCCTGAAGGAAGGCAATTAAATTAAAGCTGCTCTAGTTTTGAAGAGTTTCTACTACAGCTTCTCCTGATGTAGGTAATCAGGGCTCTAGGTGATTAATACCTCTATTAAGAATGCTGTTGTTCAGGTTTCAAAGTTCACATGCCAAACTCAGTCCACATTTGTATTCCTATATGTAGATCATGGAAACTAAAATTTTTGAAGTTTTACACAGACAGCAGAATTACTGATACTCTACATGACAGTCTTGAAAATTTAGCTATATTTGCAGTATTTATTTTCTTATATTTATCATGAGTTGCTAAACTGATCAGGACTCTTCTCTGAGATCTGTGACCCTCTCCATGAAATCCACCCTGCAAAGTATCTTTCAGTACTCACACAGTAATCCATGTATGGAAACTACCTTGCAATAAAGTGGTGGAGCTTACTAGACTGGGGGCAGGGGGAACAGGGGGAAATAAAAAACAGAGGCACCCCCTTTGGGTCCCTTCTCCAGAAGGATCTCCTGCCCACAAACTTTCCTCTCACCACTCAGTCCTGTTTACTCTTCTCTCCAATGAAAGCTGTGCCACAGTGATTATCCCAGTCACCATTAATAGTTTTACTCATAGTCTGAGGCAGTGACCAAAGATGGATATAGCATATAGTACACTAAGGAACAACAACAAGGATGCACCTTCTACCACCTTCTATTCCTTTCCTAAACACTTCTGCCTTTGTGTCTTTTTTTTTTTTTTTGGTGTTTTTGTTTTGCTTTGTGTTTTTCGTTTTTCTACAACTACTGAGCATAAAGATTTTACCTTCAAAGAATTGCCCACAATAACAGCAAAATTTCTCCCAAAGTATCACAACTAACTAGGACTCTGTTAAAGTAGATACAATCAGAATTGCTTTCATCCTTGTCCCACAGCAGACATTACATTACAATTAGCAAATGTTGAATCCCAGCTTATTGTGCAGTTTATCTACTTTGAAATTCTTCTTGAACATCTCAATTAATTTTGATTCGTGTGATCTTGTATTCCTAGGTGAGTGTCAGCATACTTTGTTCCATTGTCTATAAGATGCATGAATTTGCTGAGGGCACATAACCTTGAAGATCCCATTGGAAAGACCTCTGTGGAAATTGATCATTTAGTCTTACCATTTCCTCATCTTCTGGCCAGTTATTAATACAACAGGAGGCGGTTCTTCTTAATCCACAGCAGCTGATTTCCTTTAAAAGCCTTTGGCAGGAGGTCTCATCAAATGCTTTTTATAAATCGAAGTGCATTACACCAGCCATATACTTATTCCCCTCCCCACCTCCCTCTCCAAGGGTACTAACTGCTTTGCAAAGCATGACTTCTAGCTAAAAGAGTTTTGGGTTTTTTTAAACTTTGTTTAGGCATTTAAAGAATTTTTATGGTACTTTACTTCATTGAAATGCCCAGTTCTACTTCTCTTCTAGGTCACTATGGTTACCACTTGTATCTACTACTCCTCCAGTACACACTGCCTGATGTAAGGGATGGATCACATGTGTCCGACAAAAAAACCTGACATTTCCATATATGAGGTACTTTACAACTTGAGCAAATGTTAGCTGTTTTGCATGATGTTCTCCTATTCATTTATACTGATTTAGTCTCATCACATTAATTAAAGAGACAGATTCTCTTATCCACACCTGCAAAAAATTCTTCAGTCTGAGAATTCATCTACAGTCTTCCACAGTGAACACTCCTGCAAAAAACTCCTGTGGCTTGTCTGCTGTAACAGCACCTTCCAGAACAACTTCCTGATGTTCTGGTCACTTAATAGACTACAGCATTCCTCACATGCTTCCCACTGTCAGGGATATGTCAGCAATTATCTTAGGGTTTTAATTTTAAATCTGTCACTCTTCAAACAGTTCTGCTCTTGAAAAGACTACTATCATCAGTTTTTTGTCACTTGATTTAACCAGTAGGTTCTTTTGGGTTTTGGTTTTTTTTAAGTTTCTTTGGCATGTGTTACTTTCAGGTCTCCAATCTGCTGTCTTGATATATGCAAAACTCACTGTCACAGCTTCACCTCTTCATTGCTTCTTAGTTGGCTTCACTTAATCTGTGAGGCTCAATTTGGGAAGAAGACTGTCTTATTAAAAATTTTGGGGATGTTTTTGTTCATACAGGAATGTTACAACAATAAAACACAGGTAATGTTGACAAGATGACTGCCCAGTAACATCTTGAACCAGACCTCCTGCATTGGTTAAGATTAAAATTTCCTCTTTGTACATAGAGGCAGATGATCAAAGAACATCCTTGACAGCTGAAATAAATAGTCTCTTGATGCATTCAGTAGTAAGATTTGGCCCTCCTCCCTCTTGAGAGTAAATGAGCTGCACTACTTTTACCACAACTTTTTCCTTTTACATGTCATCTGGCATTGTACAGAACTGTCAGTATTCTAATTCTGTGGTCAACAGCACAGCTACACTATTAAACAGCCAACAGAACAGCTAAAATATTAAATCCCTTAAGCATATTTCAATCCACATAAATTAACACACATCTTACTTTATTCCATCTTCCTTAACCATACAGCACCTTCCTACTAAAGGAACTCACTTGTAATGCAATTCCTATGTATTTGCACCCAGATACTGCAGTTTCATTGATTGTCTCCCATCAAGTTTCTTAAAATGCGCATAGTATCAATATGCTCATTTCAAAAGTTATTTCAAAAAGCACACAGCATTTTGATAAAGGCATACTAGGCTCCACACAATCAGCTTGTCTATTTTCATATGCACCATTTAAGAGGACTTTAATTTGGTGATACATTAAAACTCAGGAAAGAAGCAAGAATGGAAAAAAAGGGACAGAAGTGTTTTCCTTTGCCTTCGATCACTCCATGAAATACTGTTCAAGAAAACCTTTTCTTCTACATCTTTCTGTTTAAGGAATGATGAAAAATTTATTACCATAAAGCTAGTATTATTTTTAAATTTCATTACAACAGATTTTGACAGTAGGCAGAGTGCATCTCCAATCCCTAGGACTAAAAAGGAATCCTTGCATTTCTAACTCACCTGCCCATTCCTGCATTTCCCAATAGCTCTTCACTGGGAAAAAACCAAAACCAACCAAACAAAAAACAACAACAAACATTTAGCCCCTTTGCCAGTTCCCAGGATGTGTAACAGCTCACCATCTTCATTCAGCAATCCTACTTCTCAAATACGGCCTTATGATAGCTTCAGCCACATTTTTCATGAGCCATTTCAGTGTCTCCACAAGCTCAGTATACCCAAGGACTCTACCTTCATCTTCTCTGATACTACTAAACTGTTCTTGAGAATGTCCAAAAATCTTGTTTCTTACCTGAGGCATGCCTTTTGCTCAATTTTGGCTCCTTTCAATTCCTGTTTTCTGTCATCATTGCTTAACTGTTCTTATTGGCAAGCTGGGACACCTGTCTGCACACTGGTCCCTATGAATTTTTGGGGTCTTGAAATTACTAACAGCTTGGCATTAATACAAGCACTCCTACTTCAGGATATATAGCAGTGGAGTTGGTAGTGTTAGGTTAATCTTTGTCAACCTTATTCTTATAACAGCCCCATGAAAACCAGACTTAGTTAAAACAAAACAGCAGACAAAACTACCTACAATACCAGCAGGTGTTAACAAATGCCCAGGGTTCACCAAGGATATGGAAGACAAAAATCCCTGCTTATGGTCTCAAACTAAATTCAGCTCAGATCCTCTCTGGATGGGATATGCTTTCTACATATTTACACGTATGCTTCCATAAAAAAACATTAGCATACAGCAAATTACTGGCATTCCATTTATTAACACATTAAATTGAACTACAGTGCAACATTTCAACTCTGCTAGGCATTTCTGATGCAGTTCACTAGCTGCCAAAGTCTCTTGATGCCTTTTGTTGCATCGTCTTGAAATGTCAAGTTTCATAACCTGCAGCTACTCTGTCACTTCATCTGACTTTGTATATGAAATAAATGTAGTGGGCATCAGATCACTGAATTTGGCCTGCTTGAAGGGTGAAAAATTTAAGTCAGAGCTCAGGAACAAAGTAATATAATGTGGCAGCCTTTTATTAATATCATGAAAGCAAGTAGAGCATGGAATAGCTTTCTTATTACACCAAAACTGACATATTAGATTACAGTATGCTCACTTTTTGTCAGATTATATAGTCATTGCTACTAGAAGGACAGAGAAAAAGAAGAAATAGAGTCTTTATCTAGATTTTCAAGCATTAATTTTTTCCAAGAGTTTGAAGGCTTCTTGGTTTTGTTTTTGGAAAAACTATCATGAGTAGCAAACTACCTCTCCTAAATACACTGTTCAACAGAACTAAACTTTTTAGCGACAATCATTCTTGCTCTGTTTCAACTTTCTATTGTGACTAGAAGGGATACTTGAGTAGGAAAAGGTTTAGGAAGCAATCAAAAAGAACCCTCAATTTCAAAATTAGAAGTTTCATTGTTTTTGTGACACATCTCCATCCTCCCAGTTTCTTTGCTCAAAGCACTGTCTTTCCTTCCCCCTCTCTACGGAAAAAAACTCCCACCGTTGCAAGCACAGATGGTGATATACATGCTTCACCTTGTCCAAACATATAAAATGTGCACCTGAGCCAGAAAAACCACACAGTCACAAGAAAAGAGGTGAAGTCTGAAAAGCACTACCTAGCAGGTGAGTAAAGCCAGAGAGTGCTCACCAACTCTGCACAGTGACCATGCAGAGGAAGCAGAGGACTACTCCCCCATTCACCACAAGTTCCTTTATTGTAGACACTACCACCAGAACAACAAATTAGATGACTCTCAGGCACTCACGCTGCAGGGTGGTCTCTTAGGAAACCCATAAACCAAAAGATATGCCTCCTCCCCCAATTAAAGCATCTAAAATAGTCAGCTTGAATTTGCTTTAATTTGTTTAGTTGAATCAACCACTTGATTTTAGAGAAGCGACAACTTAAGTAATTTTCCATATAAGTATTCTCTGCTTTTTCCAGGTTCTTTTACTGCATAAAGCTAGTTCACCTGATGATACTTTACTCTATGCGTTACCACACCACCAAGCACAAGAGGTGTCACATGCAAGTATCTGAGTACAGTTTAAGTAGACAGACCAAATCACATATGAGATAATAATGGTGTAGTAGTTTTGATACATCAATGCAAGTGCAATAAGTAAACACAACACTGATCTTTGCAAACCTTAGGATTCAAATTTAGGCATCCTAAACTTGAGCTGTGTTATTAGTCTGACCTTTTTAAAGTGACAGTGGTAAACATGAGAAATTAAGATACTTGCAGCTGGTCTGACATCTCATCTGAACACACTTTACGTCACTTTAAAACATCAAGAAGATACATGTTTTTCTTAACTTGTCTTTTAAGTACAGACTTCTTGGTACTAACACCTGACTAGTGGTTAAATTGAGATCAGATAGGGTGAAAGTGATAGCAAGCTCCAGGATGCTTTCACTGCCCTCACTGCTCCACCCACCCTGCAGAACGCCCACCCACTTCTGCCTGTCCTGTCCATAGACAGACCACCTGCTGCTGCCCTACACAACAGATGGTGCTGAAAGATTAAAACCTTCATTTTAGGCTTATCAGTTTTATCCAAAAAGCCCAGCCTATTACGAGCATTCACTAGGCAAATGGCAGTTTTCACTACTGCCACTAGGTTTAAGGGACCCTGCCTAAGTTGCTTATCCTGTCTAGGACCCAGTATTGGCATTGCATAGAAAATAAACTTACCCAGCTCACCCAGATCTGGATACAGAAACACTCAGTACTTACTTCATTGCTAAGTCTTTAAGTGTGCCCAGTACTGACCTAATTTCCCAATGTCAAAATTACATGAATTCTTTAATGTATTAAATTACTTGTATATTGGACCAGGGATGGGGGGGGGCAACACATATGTCTGTTTCTAAAAAGCTTTAATTCATCTGATACAAACAGTATATATGATGGGTTATCCTCCTAAGAACCATGCATATGAATAGCTCAATAGTTGCCATCTTACAACTCAGTCTACAACAGACACAGAATAATAAACTGGAGATTAATCTTGTTTGTAACACAATTTACTTGCTTTGGAATTGCTACCTAAATGTCTAACAATTTATTCCTTTAGTCATTCAGTTCGCCAGGTTTTCTGGGGAATGTAAAACTATCAGTTGATGACATTTTCAGCTTTAAGATGCCCAGATGACCCGATGTGATAGCTCAACCTTTGCTTTTGCCATTTACTCTTAAGGCTTAAATCTGTATAAACTCATTCTTGAGAAGTCTAAACTGCATGTCAGACCCCACTGAGCATTCTTTGTTCATTTTTGGTGTCTTAGACTTTTCTTAGTAAAAAAAAAAAAAAATAATTCAAGAACAGTTCCGATACAAACCCAAAAATTTCAAACGTTTACTTGCCACTGGGAGACATTTGTCAAATTCCACTTTCTCAGTAACAGGCCTTTTGACTAGAAAAAAAGAGAGCAACACTCTTCCCTTGAAGCAGACTTGCCTACTGTATAATGCTAGTTAAAAGGAAGGATTCTTCACAGACAGTATCAGTGCAGAACACAAAAAGGGAAGGGCATTCCATAAGATATTAGAAAACTGTGCCAGTAACAGAGAGAATGAAGACACTTATCCACAATGCGTAACAGCAGCATAAAGGATGCATTACAATGTAAAAGCTTCAAACATGCACACACAAGGAATAGACATTGGAGGCTGATCCTAAAATATCTCTGCAATAAAAAGGGATGTTTTTTTCTTTAATACATAGAAGTAGGGGAACATCTATATGTACCATCACAATATGCTGTGAGGGATTTATCCTCCAAGATTAAAACACAGGTTTTTTTGAGAGTGCAAAAAAGGGCAGTAACTGCCAAGAAAATTAACAAAGCTTCGTTTTAAGTTCAAATAATTTACCTAACCATAATCGAATGACTTTACCTTTTAGTAAATGACATGGTAGTATGCAATGCCACCAGATTCAGAAAATACAAAGAAATAGAAACCTTAAATCGATTTTAGGAAATATTTTCTAATTCTTTATGCAGGCAACACCATCTTCCTTCCCCATTTATTTCCATCTCTACTGTAGCAATATCAGTCCAAGAGTCACATTACTCTAGGTCATCAATGTTATAAATATGGCACTGTAGGAAAGAGTCATTACTCTCTGAGCAGTTGCTTTTACTGATTAGGCTTTTATCATACATCGCTGTAGTAGTAGCGATGTCTAATGTTAGCACTGCAGTACACAGCAATACTGCTAATCAAGAGAACAAAACAGACTTTACCGCGTGTTCATCAGGGAGGCATCTTTCAAACTAAATGTGCTGCAACAGAAGCCTTCAGGGACTTCTGCAGAAACCAGAAAAACAATACTTCTCTTGGTTTCTCACACATCTCAACTCCCTGATGCCTTGCAGATTCCTCGGTTTCAGAAAGAGGTCTCTTCATCAGGAAACAGCACCTCTCAGTAAGTGTCCTAACAACCAACCTGTGGAACTGGGTATAAACTTTCTCAAGTTTAATTTTTAAATTTACACTTCAGTTGTTTTACACTGAAAAGTGTTTTAATTCTTCAAATATTTCCAATAGTTCAAGTATGAAAGTCCCAGTCCATAACCTGATATGCTCTAATAAACAACGGCTTTGTATCACTTTTAAAGTTTCACTCTCTTCCCACTTCTCCTCCACACCAAACTGAAGCTCTTCACTTGCCTACCACTTTTCCACAAGATTGTTTTTATTATATCAGAATTGGTAAAGTGCATGACCCACAGCCACATTAGAACATGGAAAGCATGGAGAGAGCTCAAGGACAACACCAAAGTCTGCATGCACCTGCAACTAGTCAACCAAAAATATTCAAGAATATTAAGACCTTCCACAAGAAAAGCTAGTAATTTTCCCCTCTTCTTATTTCATGGAGTTAAACCTAGCAAGAACAGTACTTTTTTCCAGTGTTCCTTTCTTATAGTCTCCTTACAAAAATAAAGCAACCAAACAACTCACTAACAAAAAAAAACCCCAAAGACTCCACTAAGAGAATACTCTGAAGTCACTCTGAATATAATCAGAGTAAAAACTGGTTGAATTTGTTTGGCTCAATTTCATGAATTTCAACAGTTTGTTCTTTACAGGAAAATTCATTTTAGCACTTTGAAGAATTACAAGTATACACTAAGTTAAAGCTCAAAACTTCAGAAAAAGTGCAGATCGCTTAAGAACTGAAGTCAGACCAATTCTGCAGACAGTTTACCAAGTGATAAATGGGCTTTGAAGGCAGCCCTGGACAGGAAAGCTCCTACATAAGAGACAGGATTTTCCTCCAACCTGGAGGAAATAATGAGTCTTCCTACAACACAAGAAACTAATAGCAGAGCATGCTAAAAGAACTTCTAGAGAACTGCAAACATTTGCTTATAAAAGGCTCTTGAGCATGAAACACAGGAAAGAAATAGGTTTCTCAGAAGCTCACACACAGAGGCAGAAAAACCCAAATGAGGATTCAATCGGACATGAGACAGAAACCGCCTGTTTATTTTGTTAAGTCACTTGCTTTTTCTGCGTGAGACATGGGAGACAGCATTTAAAAAAACGCACAAAAAACCAAACTAAATACATTTTGTTATTTGGCAAACAGAGAAACTATTTCAGAAGCAGGAGAATTGCTGCATTCAAATAAGGGAGATGGAAAGGGCTACTCAGAGGAGGAATTTGGAGAGTTTAAACAATGACATAGCTTACCTGGTCCTATTTAATTTTCTCCTATGAACATCTTTACCTTTGGTATCTATAACACATGATTTGTTTCCACAAAAATAGTTTTATATACATATGTTTGTATACACATACATAAGCTCACAGTACGCAGTTCCATCTTTATTGCCTCAAAAAGAAACAGCTTAAAATAAATTGCCAAGTCTACTTTGTGGAATCTTTCAAAACACAAAAAGAAGTCCTGTAACTCTTTCCAAATCCGGCAATATTAACATGCACACTTCTGCTGTCATGTCTTTCATTAAGGATACCGAATGCACAACTGTTAGAAAGCTAACTTGCAGGCTCTATTTCAGTCCCCCAACAGTGGGTAGAAAAGATTTTATACCACTGTCAAGTGCTCTTCTCATGCCTCTTATACTGAAGAATTATCACTGTGAAAAAGGTGAGCTCAATTTCATCATACTTCTTGTATTCAGTATGTCCACCACTTAAATATACACCACCACATACTGAGGAAAATTAGAATAGATTTAAGTCAAACCTAATGATCTATGAAAAAACCCCAAATCATTAAGACCTTTTTAACATTGCAGTAAAATACCTGATGTGTATTTAAGACCAGCTTATACTCTAAAATGTTAAAAATAAAAAAAGGAAAGAAATAAACCTCAGTAACAAGGATTTAATCTTCCTGTCTTGCCCAAACTAAATTATAACACTCATAAAACAGAGTAACTATCAGCATTTTCAGAGGTGGCATTGAACTACTGTTTTGAAAGCTCATCTACAAAAGTGCAAAACAGACAGCCAGATATCCAGATATAAGCACACACTGTTAGGGTTCCTGAATGGGTTTATTTTAAAGGAAAACAAATGAAGAGAGAACTGCAATCCCACTGAGATGCAATATAAAAGCAAGGAGTTTGGTTTTTTTTTTTATAGAGCTGAACTTCCATGGGTACTGCTTGGAATCTGTCTTCTCTTATTTGCAAAGAAGTGAATTTGGATAACTGCAGTTAAAAGGTGCTGGACACATACATGTATTTTTAAATATAACGATGTGTTTTCACTCCAGATACACTTTAACTTAAAGGCAACTTATTTTCTTGTTTGGAGCATAATAAGCAAGAAAGGAAATTAATACCAGTAAGTAAAATTCCAACCTCAAAGTAAACCTCAGAGTGGATGCATGAAATAAATCATGTTTGTGCTTTTTACTTAAAAAAAGGATAATTGCTCTTATGCATAGCCCTTATTTGTTTGCCAGGCCACCTTGAATTACATTCTTTTTTCATGTTCTAAAAACTGCAGTGGCTTCTCACCAGACCAGGATTATATGTAGAGGTCTACAGGCCATCTCAGTACACATTTCCCATCACTAGCACAGACTCAGTTTTGAAATATTTATTATCTCTGAAGAGAGCTCTGGTCCCTGGGGAAAAACAAACAAAAAGCCCAATAACCCAACACCTACAAAAAAACACAAGCACTTATGAAAATGGTAATACTAAAAAGAAGCACATTCCCAGCAGAGAGCTAACTGCTCAAATACTTGGCCTTTGCTGCGAAAAGTAGATAAGTTCTCACCTTTTTCAGAAGTTTTCACATTTCCTCTCTTATTTCAACAGTCTTCATTCCACACAACTGAACAAACAAGCATTAATAGCAAGGAAAGGGAGAGGGGCCAGGTATAGGGCATCTCAACTGACTACACATCCAAGAGCTTCTGCTACAAGCTTTGTATCTCAGGGCAGAGGGATATCCACATTGAAGTTTTTACAGAAGAAAAAAACAAAAAAAACCAAAAAACCAATCTCTTTTACCTTCCACACCTCACTACTTCTGTACACCCCTTCCCTAGTCTCTTTTGCATTTGAACAAAGAGGGAAGAGTACTTTTTTGCATGTTGAGTTAGATGCTCAAAGCATCAACCACATCTGTTTCACTTTCTTGCCCCTTACACTGAAGTTACAGATATACCAATAACCACTGTCTCTTAAATAGTAGTATATCACAAGGGAAATTCATATTCCCATGAGAGTTGATAGCCATATGTATCATCTAAAATAATTTTTTTACATAAGGGACAGTTCCATTGTTAAGACTTTCAAGCAAACAGTTCATGTTCTTCAGATTAAGGATAACAAAGAAAGCTCTCCTAAACTTGTGTCAGCTGAAGTATGGAGCAACGGAAAAATTTCCATCATCCAACCTGTATTACAGCTACCATCTTGGATGATAAAGGTTGTATCACTTTCAGCCAGGAGGATTACACAGATTTTTATCATGCTTAAACCCCACCTACACCATTCATGTCTTAACTAAACTGAGACCTCTATTCCTGCCATTTTTGTAATAAAGCGAACAAACCCAGTCTCCTTATGTGTAGCATTTCATAAATAATTTAAAATGGCCATTTCACTTCCTTTAGATTAGGACTTTGCCCGTCAAGAGCAAGAAATCTTTACTACTCTTATTAAATATTTACTATATGGCTGTTCTGGCATCCTCACAAGAAACACTGCATACAAATGTTATGCATTAGAAAAATAAAAATGCTACATTAAAAGCATTTAAAAGATGCTGGCAAGTGCACAATAGCTGGGAAATGCAAACAAAGCTGACAGCCTAACTTTCACTGCTGATTCTTTCCAGGACAAAAAGCAACCACATGAGACAGCTTAACCTTGCACTTTAAGGTCAACATGCATCAAATAGTTTTCCATAAAAAGGACATTTGTCACTACCTGAAAAAAAATTTAGGAAAACATTTTAGTGAAGCAAAATGGCAACCATTTTGTTTCCAAGCTTTCAGTCAGTGCATATTACAAACCTAGAAAGGTCACAAGTGTTTACCAACTTCACGTATGCAATGAAAGTGTATCTATCCCCCTCTGCCAGCAACACTTCTACCTTCAGAACAACGAAACTAAAGAATCTAATTGCATGCAGGAACCTTATATAACAGTCGTCAATAACCCATCCCCTGTACCCAAAGGATAGTTTCAGTCTTACATTAAATCTCTTTTTTCACCAAACTTTTTAGATAGTTGCCCTGGCAGTAGTCATATAACTGTATCTCAAGGCAACAGGCATACAAAACAATGATGAGACTCAGCAATCCCATTTGCAACTTTCAGATTTAAAAATACAACTGCTTATCCCAATCAATGAGCTACACTTGCACTGTGGCAATAGCCACAATTGGTTTTTGGCAGGCCTCAGCACACACTGCAACACAACCATTTTTCCCCATATAAGAGGCCAAAGGAACATGCTTCCCTCAGCCTCTTGCTCTCTCTCTAAAACTGCTCCAAGCTAGTATTAAGTATCACAATCTCCTGCAAACCATGTGCCTGTGAGAACAAGCTTACAGATTTTAGGATTTATTTCAAGTGAGCCAGTAGCAATCACTACCTTCATAAAAACTTTCCAGCCTAAGCATCAGACCGTTATTTAGATAAACAAAAATCTGAAACAGACCTGGACAGACTAAAATAATGCTGGTTGGGAATGTTCCCAGGTGGTTCTCCCAGGTACAAAACTTATTTATAGCTAGGAGACCAGTCAAAATTTCAAGGCCTTCAGCTTCAAGACAGCAAGGGACCTATTTCAAAAGACACCTTTATTTTCCAACTCCCTTCTAGTAACAAGCAGCCAGGCTACAACACTGACCACTCTGCAATCCATTTCTCTGAGGGCAGAGGGTGAACACACTAACGTTTCCTCCTTGTACAGAATGATGGAGCCCTGATCTACCATAAGCTAAACACTAATGTGCTTAGCACCAGCTTTCAAACCTCTTTTGCTGCCAGTCTGAATTGCCACTTTCAAATGCATCAATCAGATACACACTAAATTAGGAACTGCACTTCTTTCTAGCACAGCCTGCCAAGACAGCTGCACTGTTTTCTGTATTAATGACTTAGAAGGTACTAAAATAAAGTTCGGGCACTGATGTCCACCAAGAGAAGGTACTCCCATCATTACTGGAGATGGCTATCACTGTTTTTCTATTTAGTGTTAGAGTGTCATGCAAAAACATATTTAGTAATCTAGTGTGGCCTGAGCCTCTCAGTCACACACTTCATCTCAGTTTGAGGGAGATAACAAAAGCACATTTTGTTGGTTGTAGTTTTCCAAACACCCAAGGCAGTGGGATCTTCAAAGGAAATGAGGGTCAATTTATCCTTCCTGTATAAGGCCACCACAGAGCAGTAGCTGATCTGATCAGCTGGGGATCAGATGACACAGATCAGATCATGGGAAGGAAGGAGGCAATGTCTCAGTTGGGCCATGAGAACTCATTTGGAGTTCACAATGTTGTTTCCTTAACATCCCAAAAGGGAGCATACAAGAAGATAGGCAAGCTAGAGCAAAGAAATGTAGAGACCCTACTGACCTAAGAATACAGGTTCAAGGAGGGCAACTCTGGAACAGTGAACCAGGAGACCTGAGCAGAAAAAGACCTTTAAGAAAGGCTTTTCAGAAGAAAAAGGAACCATAGTAAGATTAGCTGAGTCAGCACTAAAGGGAAGTTGAGGCATTGAAATTTGTATGCATCTGGGCTTCGAGACCAGTTTATTATTCTGAGATAGCACATGGAAAAACAGCATTATGAACCACCTGCAGAGGAAGTGAAGCTGCACAAACAGTGCTTTAGCAAGCCACGTCATCCAGAGCGAGGGTTGTGTCACTTCTGGTATCTACTATAGCCAGAGCTCAAGTTGAGAATTTAAGCCTTTTCAGGAATGTCTCCGGTGTTTTAAAGGCTGCTGGAAACAGACTACACATTTGTGAACAGTGCAAAGTGAGACCAGATGTTTTAACACATTTTCTAATGAAATAAACATTTTTAGAAAGATTTTTTTATATATAAATGGATGGAAAGGCTGAGCCTAGTATAGAAGGAGTATAATTAATTCTTCAGAAGTCTGCTTCAAAGAGATGAAGAAAAATCTTCCTCATTTAGAAGTCTGTCAAAGCTTCCAGATCCTCTTTTAGAACATGCCTCTTTTAAGAGTGCATCCCAATTTAAACCACTTAAGCAGGTAGATTCACTTTTTTTTTTTTTTTTAGAGCAAACTCAAATCAGAAGCAGGAATGCTGGCTTAATTTGCCAATTTAGTGATCAAGTTCTAAATAAAAGTTCCAGTAAGCTTCAACTGACCACATAAACGGAGAACAGAGAAGTGTTTATAGCTTGCCTTCCCTCAGCCACCAGCTCAGAAACCACAGAAGGACCCATTACAACACATGACTTCGAGCACTTGAAAGATATCAAGTACTCAAGCTTCCCTTTCAGCCAAGGACTTCTCTTCTACAGAATATTCCTTCACCATCCTTCTTTCCTCAACATTTAAAACAGACATAAACCCATTGCATTAATATGCTCCAAACTATTTTAAAAAAGCATAAGTCAAGTACACAGAGGTCAAGGAGGTTTTACTTTAGTATTTTCCTCCCTAACAGTCAGATAATCATCATCATCTATTACTCAACTTAAGGCCTGAGAACCTTTTCAAAACTCTCCTCAGCTCTTAACCCAGAGTAAGAAGTCTTTCAAAAACAGCTTACAGTCCATTACAGTAATTTTTTATGGTAATGGCATTAAATAAGTAACAGTTCCCATACTCCCCAAACTAAACACACATGCAGTTTTAGCACCTAAATGGAACTCCAGAGTAACTCCTCAGAGCACTTGTACTCACAGACAGTGCTCCATGGTGACACAATAATCTTGCCATGAAAGCTGAGATGGGCCAGCTTAAGTCTCAAGGGCACAAGCATTTTCACACTATTTGTTACTAATTAAAGTCTAGTAACTTTCCTCTTCCAGCCTCTCAGGTCACACTTACACAACAGCAGCTTCCAAATAAAGTGCTAGGCATGTAGCCTCTTCAGGCTCCCAGAGTTTCTCATCTACAGGTCCTTCCCCACCTAGCTACTCACTACCATCCTTTCAGGCTAAGGCTTCCTCAGATACTATGAACATCTGAATGAGGGAACATGAATCAGACAGCTTAAATTACTCAGTAGCTTGAGAAAAACCCATTTTTTGATGGAAAAATGTTTTGAAATAGCTATATGAGCAGTTCAAGTAGGGAATGATGACAACCATGTATAGGCTATCTGCAATAATTTTTCTTTAACTGGAACAGGAACCAGGAGAAATAGTTTAACCTGCTCAGGTCCACATCTATTAAAGCCTCAGTTCCACCTACAGTAGTTGTTACTGAGTAAGTAGATCAACACAGGGAAGTTGCTGTGAACATCTATTATAGCTATTTTAAAGTATGAATGAACAAACACACTAAGCAGTACAGTTACTACTCGCAGTAATAACCTGTGGAGTCTGTGGGTTATCACTTAAAGAAGTTATCTACAGAGCCTGTTTTAAACTAGGAGATCTACCTACTACGATCTCTTCAGAGATGGAAACCAAGATGCCTGCAAAAGAGGGAGGAGTATTTTCTCCTTTAAATTAACATTAAGCTGAAGTCAGTGGTTTTTATTTCAGAATCAGAATAATGCAGGTTAGAAGGCATCTCTCCAGATCATCTAATTACTTTTTATGGAAAGAGTTAAAAAGCATGAAGCTTTTCCAGATTAGTCTGATATTAACAAATATTTTTGGTTGTTTTAGAAATACTGAGTTTAAATAATTATTTTCAGAATTAATTCATTCAAAATATCACTAGTGAATCAGATCACGAACGCTTTGTCTTCATGCAAAGACGACCTTGATTTATAAGCATTTGACACTGGTCTTCACACTAAATCAAACATACCAGTCTCCTACAGTTGCCTGTGGAAGGGTTAAAGGTGTGACAGACTTTCACAATCTTCAAGTATTCCTGTGCTGAGTACCATCCTTACTTCAGTACAACATGTTCTAATACACACGGAAGGAAACCTTAACCATATAATGGCTGTTCCACTTCACCCCACCATGTCATTATGTCTTGATTGCACTTAAAAGGAAGGTCAAGCCATATGACAAGTGCTCCAAGAGCATGCATATCGGAGTTCATTTGGGGAAGAAAAGCTGGAGTTATTTCCTCGTTGGTTTACTTTTAAGTAACATTCCCTCCAGTAGATAGTCACCCAAATACTTCCCTTCATTCCATAAATTGTAAAGCTTCTTGACATTTATTCAAAATGTTAATTCTGATCCCTTCTCAACTTTTTGGATGCCAGATGCTACTGACGAAACAATCCAGTGTTCCACAGATGTCAGCAACTTGTTAAATCAGCCCTGACCAGTCAGTCATCACTCCAGGATGTCACATCATCCCAGTTAAAAGCACCATCTAGAACCCTGGCACTTGGCAGCACTCTTCCCCTCACAACAAAACTTGCTACTATATCACCTACTTCATCTTGAAACCCAGAGCACCAGTTGCCTCTCTAGGAACCCACCCACATGCAGCCATTACCCAATGGCTGTCACTGAGGAAAGCAAAACAGGTCTCTATCAACATGCCAAATGGTAAAGAAAGCACAAGCCTGGCTGTACAGCCAGAGTCCCTTCTGACAGCTCTTACCACACCACAAGATCTATATGCTACTGCATCAGCCTGCTTAACACTTCTGCTTTGGTATTTTCTACACACTACAAGAAACTGAAAGGAAGTCCAGATCACACCTTTGATCAGTTTAAGGAAGGAGTGACAAGATGCAGCTGCCTCCAGTCAACAAACATGTTTTTCCACTCCTGTGCTGATCTAACTGCCCAGCACCAGGCAGGAAGCTCCCTACGCTCAAGTCCACAGGGTTGTAAATGCTACATTTCTCCTTTTCCCCTCTATGTCTCCAAGACAGATGAGAATTTGACAGTGCCACAGCACTTTTCCCCTTCATCAAAATACTTCAAAGATCAGATAAAAGCCACATAACCAAGCAGCTGCTGCTATTCAGCAGCAAGAAGTAGTTGTTACACGCAGAATGAAGTAGTCTGACTGCAGTCACTGGGAGAAGGCAAGAAAAGCCAATGCTACTGTCTTACTAGCCTTAAGTACCTCCAGGTACTTGCAGTTGGTCTCGATGACTCAGCTATAACTGCAACTCAAGTAAACTTTGTTCGGCTTCTGTCACCATTTTTCACATGCCATAAAACAAATGCACATGTAAAAGCATTATTATTTTCAGTTTAAAATACCTTATAATTTGCTAGAGAATAGTAGGGGCATACTGATATTTTTATTCTGCATGCCCATCAGAAATCTAGCCTCAAGTAATTTTTTATGCTTTTTCCAAAAACCTTATTTTATATATATGCTGACATAAAAGCTCTTTGAACTAGTTACAGCAGATACCATTAACAGAGCAAAACCACTCAAAATAACCACTTATTAGGGAGGAAGTCAGAGGCTTAAGAACCTTTCTTTAAAAAAAAAGACAAACCTTTCAAATTTGAGACCTCCTGGGTTCAAAGAGACAGGAGACACAAAACCACAATTCATTGTTCTTTACAGACCTGTGTTTATACCTGCCTGTGTTCACTGTGCACTGCTTCATAAAAGCAATTGAAGATTTCCCATTGCTTCTATGTCATGACAGCCAACAAGCATGGGAACTTAACCTCCTTACATCAAGACGAAAGCTTACAGCATCAGGAAATCAACATATCCATGTTCATGAAGCAATCATGTAGTTCTGGTTTGAGGAAAGAGCTTTCTTCCGCTTCCCCTTCATTTCTTTTCCCCTAGTGCCAATACACAGGCATCTCCTACCAAATTGGGCCATCTGGTCACTTGACAACTGTAAACAGCAAGCAGTCAGTTAGCATTGTTCAAGAGATTAACAACACTACAGTACTTTCTGGTGAAGTTACAGTAACCTTGTGAGTTAGTTTTGTGCTCTTCTTTTTCATCTTAGAAGGTGAAAAGAATGTTGTGGTTGTGCTCAATAGTTGTCATTAAACAAAATTCTTACCTTAGCTTCAACCTACCTGCCTCCATCCTCCCTCCTGTGTTATTAACAACCAGCCATATATTTAGCTGGCTATATATCTGTTGCACAGAGGATATATAAAGAGCTTATAGTCAACAAGAAATGGGATTTGTTTAGAACCCTTAAACCTGCTTTAGTTTAAGGTAGTCAAACTGAAAATCTGGTACAAAGGATAAAAATACTAAACATTCTTAAAAATGAGACAGAAAAACACATTATAAAATTGGATTTTAAACATTAAATTAACCTGACAATGTTTGTAATACTTGAGGTTACCTGAGAAATCTTTGAGGGGTTTTTTGTGTTTGCTTTTTGTTGTTGTTGGGGTTTTTGGCATAGGTGAACAGACGGTATTTATTACTTAAACTTTCCAAAGCTCATACTGGTGGTCAGGAGGCTAGAATGTGAAAGATTAAAGTAACTCTTAACATCACACTGTTAATGTAATTCCATTGAAAAATCAAAGAAAGAACTACACAAATCACTAGAAAGGAGTTACAGATATTCTATAACACCAATGAATAACAGCATTTCAGTACATTCCATGTTTACAGAGAAAATGCTGAGTATTAAACTAAAGGACTAACAATCTATTAAAATCTGCTTATAGTGTAAGAAGCCTTTTTGACCAAAGCAGAATGTCTAGCCTGAACTTATTTACATTATACTTCCACTAGTATCAGCATAAGTTTATTATTTTAGCTATGACTCCGTCAATAAAGTTTTTAGCCTACATTTACAGTACCCTCTCTCATACATATTGTATTTCACATAATAAAAGACTATTTCTACATAGGTGCATTTTATAGCACAATTAAACAGTGACCTGGTTTTTAAGAACTTGCATGCAGGTAAATTTTAAAAAATGTCTTCTTCCTCTGGGAAAAAAAATAATAAAAATTCACTGAATAAGCAAGATGTCAAATTACCCAACAATTGTTCCTCCACATTTGTTTTACTCTACCCAAAACTCACATAGTGATTGGTATGCCATTTGTCACTCCACCACAGTCTCAAACCCAAGCAGAAGGCAAGAAATCAGATCCATTTTAATAGAACACCACAACTCTCCTTGATGTCAGCTTTGGGATCCCAGAGTCAAACACTCCACTCATTCTGGAACTGCAGTTAATGCCAGTTTGAGAAATTACAGTTTGTTCAACTCTAAGTTGCCCCAAGAATAAGATGAAATAAATAGACTTCAACTTTTTCTGGACAACCCTTCTTCAGGTATATTATCATCCAAAAAGTAAGATTAGAATGAACTCCCTAGACCAGTATTCTGCAGGAAACAAAGCTAGAGAAACTGAGTTTCAGTAGCCTACCTACAATTGCTAGTATTGAAATTAGGACCCCAGAGCAATTTCTCAGAGGCAACTGTCATTCAACTATCTTCTCTGTAGCTTCACAGCTACATACCCACGCTTCATGCAGAGCAGTCAGTTCTATCAGTTATCAGATGGATTTGGTAGCCAAACCTTCTCCAAATACACACAGCCATTTTTCATTTCCATTCATTATTATATTGTCTTATGTACATCACGTATCTTCCAATAATAGTAGTATTTTTCAGTTTTATTTCATGATGACCTGACAAGCATAGCAGTTTCACATTAGCTATCTAATGTCACTGCTGATTCGGATTTATCTCAAGAGATGCCACTTCTAATGAATGTGACATAAAATAGTTATGCAAGCACAGATTATTGATAGTGTTTGTACTTTATTATTATAATTTGTGCCAACAATTCATTAATAGTATTTCAAAAAGAAGAAGGACTACGTAAAATGCTAAGCATGAACTTCAAGTTACCAATGCAATTCAGATAACATGAAATCCATTTCAGCTCATCTACATGTCTACTCCACAATGTAATTTAGAAGCATCAGAGACAAGAAACTACTGGGCAAACAGTTCAGTATTTCTTCCCTCTCCCCAGTTCATTCATACAATTTTATCCAGACAAGTACTTGATATACAAAGTTTATTTTTCTGCATATAACTATTTTGATTATTACCATTAATTTTGCAAAACTTTAGTGGCGCATTAGCAGATGTTCTTTTCAGAGGATTTCACATCATCTTAATAGTGAAGTAGAGGAAGAGCCTAATTGTCCTTAATCCCCTATTCAAAATAGGTTAGATGAAATCCTCTTTTGACTGAAGCAAAGAGATTAGTCAGTGTCACCAGGAAAAAGAAACACTATTCCCCCCTCACCCTGTCCCATATCTAGATGAGTTTAATGATGAAGGAAACACATTTTCCAATTTCAAAAAGGGAAACCAGTCTACAGATAAATGCAGAATAAACGAAAATGTCTCTTAAATCTACGAATTCTTAAGCTTTCATGTGTGCAGGAAAAACCACAATGATCTAAGTAAGAAGCATCCCAGAACACACTTTCACAGTAGACTTCAGTAATCAGACAAGAGCTTGTATGAAGAACCTTTTTTTTTTTTTTTTAATAACAATACATATCTGGACCACTGGTAAATCTTGGCATAATTCTTAACATTATCAAATGAACAGCACCCAATTTAAGGAAGCACAGTTCATTCATCTGCACATGAATGAATGTGCATGTATGCAGATGGAAGAATCAAGGGGGAAATCGGAGTTTGCAAGAGAAGCAGCATAGAACACTTAAGTAACAAGAAAAAACCCAACCCTAAGACACAGTCATTATAGGCTTATGTTCACACCCAGTTCTCTTCCCGTGACATGGTAATTTTGTTACCTAGAAGCATTTAAGTACCCTTACAACTTCTCTCTATGGGAAAGGTCCTCTCATCTCTGTTACTAATATGCATGCACAGAGAAATTAACACTCAGACCTGCAAAGATATTTAGATGATTTATCAGCCTGTGGCCTTCTGTGATATTCCAAACAAACACCCCTGCCATTGGCTCATCTCAGTCTCCTAGAACAATCCAAGCTAGGCTGTCACTTCCTTTGTAAAAAGAGCGCATTTTTAATATAGAATCACAAATGCTCAAGACTTACAAAATTAAAATCAAAAGTTAAATTGCAAAAAAAAAAACCCAAAACAAAATACTTTTCTTGATGACTCCGTCTTTGTGCCACAGCCTTCTCAGAGTCATTACTGAGAGGGAAGAAAAACAGCTGGTATACATATGATATAGAAAAAGGTTTGCCTTGTCTACCTGCAACTGTTGCCATGGCAATTATAGCAGAGAAGAGAATAGCAATCCAGTGTCACTCTGCTTCTTAGCTCAGGATGAACTTCAACTGAAATGTCCCTCAACAATTATACAAATAGAAATATGACATTATCCTGTGTAATGGTAAGATGCTAGAATAAGCAGCATTATTCAGGAAAAAAAATATAATCTGCCTAAAAGACTTACATGAAGAAAGGCAGATTATTTTGCTTAAAAAAAGCAAACCAAAAAAACCTAACAAAAAAACCAAAACAAAACAAAAAAAACCTCACACCAAACAACCCGCAGTAAAGTTGAATACAGTTGCATAACAGGTGCTAAAACATCTGCTCAGTCTCCTCTGTGACAGTTTTCTCTTCGTTTCTGCTCCCTGACACACCTGCACATGACATACAGCAAGCATCTCACTGTCAGTCACGTTGGAGCTCCTCAGAAACCGCAACAGTTTTCTACTCTCATTTAAACCTAGTTAGATGGGACAATTTTTATTCTTTTCATCTCAACACCACAAACAATAACCAGCTCTGGTATTTGTGGAATGCTTTATTTGTCAGCCCAGTTACTATTTTCTGAATGTTTGGGGCTTAAAAAGCAGACTTATTAGTAAATCCCATTCCATCTTGTCACTTTTCTTGTTTCAACTACTATGTATGACAGGAGCAAAGAATCAATGAGAAATGGTTATCAGAGATGTTAAGCTATAGATCTGCTACATTGTAGTTCAGCCTCTTCCATTCCCAAAAATAATTTTGAAAAGGCTTCCTGCTTGCAGAGCTGATACTCTGTGGTGCTTGAGAAAAGACACAGAAGCAGAAAAATATTAAACTTTTTTTAAAATCAAAATGACAAAAGCAACTGTGTAGTTCTCATCTCAGAAGGGACAAGTATTTTGATGTTAAAAAAAAGCAAGATTAAAAGTTCTTGATGTATTTTGTCACTCAAATACTTCCACAGTTTAGATGCTCCAAAGGCAATGTTTTCTACTATCAGAGAGCATCTGATGAGTGCAGATGAGCAATATTTTGTAGTCAATAGCAACCAGCTTGTACACTGACTTCCTGTAAGTGAACTGTTTTACATATGCAACATCCTTATTTCATTTGTTTATTCTCGAAAGAAAAAGGAAATTGTTTTTCTTGTGAAGTTAGCCAATAGCTAGGGTTGGAGAAAGGGAAAAAACAGAGCCCATGCAATCCTTCATGTTTATTGCCCTTTAGCAGTAAATAATTGATGGGGGAAGGAAGAGTGTCTGGGGTTTTTTTTTTAGCCTCAGACAATACTAAAATATCTTACAAAGCACATTACAAACCAGGATGAACACAAGAGTCACTACCAGTATGAAGAGCTAGGTAGATTTGCAAAGGTGCCAAATCCTGTCAGCAACAGTCAACGTTCGACAGAATAAACTTACAAGTAAAACTTTCAAACTTGGCCTTTTTTAAATAACTTCCTCAAAACTATGCAGGCAGCACTCTATATAGATATCAAATGCCCCCCAAAAAATAAAAGAAAAAGCCTATTAAGAGAATAACAAAGCTTGGGGAAACAAGAATTCAAAAGTTACTCATGCTGTTCAACCTACTCTGTCATGCCTTCCACAGCAGGAAGAACTGGTCCCTGCAGTGAAGCAGGGCTGTGAGATGGCAAGCATCTCAGGTTTCAAGAAAACATTGTGCTAGCAGACTAGTACAAGAGATAACAAAAATGCATTACATACCAGGGATAAACACTTAAGAGCTACAAGTTACTAATTCCTGACCCACGAACACCCACATAGCTCCTACAGAGAACATCTTTTGTACGATCAGGACAGTTAGCAGACAAAGTCTTTATACCAACACATTTATGTCATTTAAAACATCTTCAGATTTTGTCAAATCTTATTTTAAGAGAGAGCCAGGAAG
This sequence comes from Grallaria varia, assembly GCA_013396735.1. NCBI lineage: Eukaryota > Metazoa > Chordata > Aves > Passeriformes > Formicariidae > Grallaria > Grallaria varia. Next base: position 58,837 of record VWZG01009033.1, read on the forward strand.
AAAACTGTGTTTATGTTAACAGGCACCCTGACTAAAACATCTAGACAGCACTAGTTTAACATTCATCTGCCAGAGTGCAAAGAAAGGTGAATAAATACAGGCAAAAGGAAGAAAAAGCTAGATAAATAAATAATGAGCTTTAGTTTATTTCTGTATGTCTACTAAGACTACATAAACAAGCAGAATACTTAGGAAAGAAAAAAAAAATCATCCAAACATGCTGTCGTGAAACTTAGTTTTAGGGGCTAAAAACCCCTAAATGTAACTTCCTGGTTAGACTAGTCAGTCATCTTCTAAGACTATGATTAAAGTTGACCTACTTCTATAAAAGTGAAAAATAGAGCATCCGTTTGTAAACTCATTTATTCCAATCTCCCAAAACCAGATTTTTCAGAAATATCTGCACAATTACTAGGCCAGCAGCTTCCCAGACTCTAGAGCTGTAGAAAATCCCTGCTCCGTCTGAAAACAACTTTTATCTACTGCTACGTGCATTTAGAGATATTTACAGAGGCAACAAATACTTAATACCCAGAATTGTGATCCTGAAATAACAGCAGAACCTGAAAGAGAAGAAGCAGTAAAGTGGCAAGATCTCTAAATATACTACATAATACAAGCAAACCTGTTCAGTAATAGACCTATGACCCAGTAGCATTTACTGTACAACCCAAAGCCATCAACCTGTGCAGGAGCTTTTAATGATGAGGGCAAGCTGTCTTAAAAACACAGAACAGACAGCCACCACAGGCAGCAAGATAATTAGCAACCATTCAGTGTCCAAACAAACACGCTAAAGAGCAGCATCTTCCCAAATTGCCCAGACATACTCAAATCCACAGTATTCAGGAATACCCCAATCCACATTCAGCCATAAACAGCTACAGTGAATATACAAATGACATATGCATGTTTTATTAAGAAAATTGTTCATTTTATGAAAGATAAGATGAAGGTTTACTTTAATATTATTAGCCATCTTTTGACTGTGAAGAGGAGGGACTTCAGAAGTCCTAAGATCAGCAAGAAGCAAATCACCAGAGAAAACTAAGGCAGCTGCAGTTATACAGGCAAAACACATTGCTTAATGATATCCACAGTGTTCCAAATAAACTAACTATAAAACAAAAGCTAATCTTGACTGCAGACAGTTTTAATAGCTATGGTCTGCTTGTTTTTTTCCCTAAACAGTGTACTGCCTAATATTAAGATAATGAGTTCCTCTTGTTACTGAGCAGACAGCAGGTTCTGCATGACACTTACAGGATAGTACATGCTAATTTTGTATTCTCTGGCTGTGAGGCTGCCCTCCCTGGGGTAGCACACATCCGCAGGGGAATACACAAACAATCCAAGGAGAAGACAGAGGCGTGCATGTTGTCTGATGCAAAAGCAACATTCAGGAAAAAAGGTAATATTTTTACAGAGTATGTGACAAAAACCATAGTCCCCCCTCAGCAATTTTCATACTATCCCCATACAACCATTACTTCCATTATTTGAGAAAGTAGATTACACAATACAGTTGCCAAAATTTATCTTAGATATCTTACTGTAGAAAGTTTATTCAGTTTCTACAAAGTAGAAAAACTTTATATAAAGGTGTTGGTCTTTTGTGACTTAAACATACCTCTACTATAGCTCATACACATTTTAAAGCAGTAAAATATACATAATAACCTCTTTAGACACAATTATGAAAAGTTACATTGCTGTATATCAGCTTGAGGGATCACAAAGGATTTTGAAAACTACACTGAACTATGCGTCAGCTGTACTGCAGTGAAACAAACACCTTTTCTATAAAAAGTTATTCTTCACAATCAGTCTTGTAAGCTATAGTAACAGTAGTAATGTTAACAGGAAATAAGAGTTGAAGTGAAAGAAACCCAAAGTTTGCAGGACGATCTAAAGAGGCAGAACAACAACAAATTTAAAAATTTAGTATAATAAAGGCATAATCTCCTCTGTCCTTCTAAGAGACTACACCATCTCTTGGTGAAGAGACATGAACTACAGTATGACAAGCATGATGTGCAACTATTTTACTCAACACAGGTTGCTAAACTGTTCAATCTCTGCAAGATATAAACATGACACTCACTGCAGGTAAAATAGCAGACAAATATTTGAAAATGCTAAGCAGAAAACTGACAGCACCTAGTCAACGCTCCTCTTCCACAGGGCCCTGGAAATATGGATGATTTTGCGCTGCTTCAGGACAGCAACTGAGCAGTAAGGGAAAGGGGAATGAGGGGGAATCTTCACAACAACAAGAACCCTGATATTTAACTTACGCTTTTAAGTCCTACAACAAATAGTAATCAGGTAAGAAATGACACAAAACTGTTAGAAACCATTCTTTTAGAAGTCTCCATTAGTACATCACATAGCAACTGTGTGTTATCCCAAGATCACACGTAAGAACTCCCAGTTGCCCCAACAACCTCTCCAGTTTGCATCAGCCAAGGTTTTCAGGATAATCCAGAGACCAGCCTTCTCTGGGAAGCTGAACAAGTCCTGGACACAACTAGTAGAACACAATTTTGTACTCTTAGGACCTTGATCATTGAAAAGTTTCTGTACAGATTTTAACTAAACCCAAGCTTGAGCTTACTTTGAAATAAACACAAGATTTAACTATCCACTCCAGCTGTTCCACAGGAGAGGCACTGTCTTGTCTTCCTTATTTAGAAGCAGTTTGGAAAGAGGCAAACACATCTACACCTGTGTGGCGTGGCTAGTGTGAAATAGAGCTTTGGTGAACAACTATAGAGTGATACCACTGATGTCTGCATCTACTACTCGTGCACAGCAGCCAGTTTCAGGTGCAGGATTCAATGACTACTTTTCATTTGCACTGCTGTAGATGTACAAAAGTGTTGAACCATGGAGATAAAAAAAGACCGCAAAGAAAAGACGCAACGTGGTCATCAGCTTGCTAGATATTAATGGCCTTACTGAAATGATCAACACGATTTACTTACAGCACCTTATTGCAAAATTACCTTTCCTTGGAAGAAAGAATTCAAAATTAAGACACTGAGGCATGCAAAAGAACAAGAGCAGCAGGTGAAAATATACAAGGCAGCCTGGAACAGCTGGGCAATTACCTAGGCATAGCCTATTGGCATACATACAATACAGAAAGTAGTGCGACCTAGGAAATAGGAACCTCTCCTCACATGGGATATAATAATGTTTCATTTCTCTCTTAGACTGCTGAATCAATTTCATCAGCAGCGCAGGAGGGTGGTGACAGCCCACAACTTAAAAGCTCAAGTGCCTTAGTTTCAACAGATTGTCTTCTCATGTACACCTACAGCAGCTACTGTTTCCTTCACGTCTGACGCTTAAGCATAGTTTCAAAGAGGTTAGCAACAACGTTATGTAGACTAGATTTAACAGTATGCTTGCTCTGTACACAATGAATGTGCCATTTGTACAGGTTCCAGATGTGAACACACATGAAAAAAAGAAATCTTAAACTAAATCCAAACTTAGATCAGCATTGACAGATCTCTACACCTAAAGCGATCCTACCTGCCTCAGTCCTCAGCACAGCTCACCTGAGCTTTAGATATCCATAGAGACTACTTCTTCTCTTATACCTCATTATTAATATGCATATTACTCTGAGTATTCTCCCTCAGGGCCACTTTCTAAGCATCCATATACACAGAGCTGCTTTCAGTATTCACCCTTCCCTTCTCTCCTCATTCCACATAATACACGACTACAAACAGGAGAAAAAAACCCAGCCGTTTTTCACCTCTGCTATTTTTCTTCATACTTCAGCCTTTACCATGCGAAGATAGCTCTTGACACACACAAGATTAAGTGTATTGACTTTTGCTTGATCAGAGCAGCAAAGTTTCCTCACTTACAGTACTTCCTATATACAGGACAAGCTATATATATTAGAAAATCCCAGTTACCTCTCCCCACCTTTTAAAAATTTCTTCTGCACTCAAAAGCAGAAATTTGCAGTTTCCTGGTACTGGTGGTTCCCATCCCTTGTATTGTACAACTCCACACAGGCATTCTGCCAATCTATTTAAACCCTTATCCTGAGCATTTGTTTTGGGGTTCAATGGAATTTCGCACTCACTGACGCACATCAACCTACACTTGGATCCTCCCTAATGCACTCCCGAATTGTTCTTTCGGGCGCTACGGGGGGGTTTTCACACGCCAGAGGAACTCTCTCTCCACGCTCTAGTCTCAAGTCTGGTGTGTTTGAATCTTACCACACACACATACAAAAACTTGGGACCATTCGCCAATGTATTTAAATTGGACAATTCCACAAAAGCGACACTTGACTGAGACAAGGGGAAAGGGGGGGCGGGGGGGATGGAAACCAAAAAAAAAAAAANCCCTGAGCAGTACGCATCGCAGCGCACTGTAGATTACAGCGCTCTGAACTTGGGTCAAGCCGCTCTGGCTCGGCGAAGGGCAGTCCCGTGGGGCGGGCGGGCAGCAGGAGCGCACGGGCCCCCCGCTGCATCCTCCGCCGGCACCGGCCATCGCCTGCGGCGGCCCCGCAGCTGCCCCGCTCCCGACCGGGTCCTGCCCCCGCTCCCGACCGGCGGCACGGGCGGTACTCACGTATCGGCTCACGAGGGTCCGCAGGAGGCTGCAATCCATGGCGGGCGGGCCGCCTGGTGCTCGCCGCTGCCGCCGGGCTCCCTGGCTCGCCTCCTCCCTTCCCACATGCAGGGAGCCGCGCTCGCCC
>VWZG01009033.1:63923-181120 GCA_013396735.1 Grallaria varia
GAGCCAGGGAGTGATCCCGGGTGCACTGGGAGGGAACTGGGAGCGCTGAGGTGGAAGACAGGGAGCGACACTGGGTTCAGTGAGGAGAGGAGACTTGGGAACGCTGTCAGGAGTCGGGAAGCGATACTGGAAGAACTTGGGTGGAACGAGAGCACGGAGTGGGAGCCAAGGAATGAACTAGGAGCACCGAGGGGAGCCAGCGAATGATACTCGGAATGCTGGATTGGCATGGGAGCATGGGGGGTGGAGGGGACGGGGCGGGAGCCAGGGAATAATACTGGGAGCGCCTGGAGAGAACTGGGAGCACCGAGGGGAGCCAGCGAGTGATACTTGGAATACTGGATTGGCATGGGAGAATGGGGTGAGGAGGGAATGGTGGAGGGGGGGTGGTGGTTGGAGCCAGGCAGTAATACTGGGAGCACCTGGAGGGAACTGGGAGCACTGGGACGAGCCAAGGAGGGACACTGGGAGGGAACTGGGAGCAAAAGGAGGGGGGGATACAGTGAATGATACTGGGAGCAGTGGAGTGAGCCAGGCAATCGTACATGGAGCACTGGAAGGGAACTGGGAGCACTTACATATACGGGTTTATCGACATATCAGAGGTAGGGAGAGATCCCGGACGCTTCCTCTGCTCCGCCCCCCCTCACCTGCCCCCCGTGCCCCTCCGCGCCCCCGCCGGCCCGGGGCGATGGGAAGGGAAGGGGAAGGTGAGGCGCCGGGCAGCAGGGAGCGGCCGGCGCGCCCTTCCGGGGCGGAGGTGCGGGCGGCGGACGGCGCCGATGCCCCGCCGGGGCGGGAGGTGCCTTCCCGGCCGCTCCTCGGAGCCCGGCCTGCCTCTCCTTACACCGTAGAATAGGTTTCTATCAGCGCTGCCGGCGCGGCGGGTCCGAGCGGTGCTGGAGGCAAACCCCGCTCCGCCCGTCCCGGCGGCCGAGGAGTGGCGGCGCGGCGGGGACCGCGGCGGGACCGGCCCCGCTGGGGAAAGGCGGGTGAAGAAAATGCTGTGCAGTGGTTGAAACCCAAACACTGCGGTCCTCATAAGCTCGGAAACAGTAGAAATGATTCGGTGGTCAAGTTTGCAAGATTCTTGTAGGTAGTCTAAGAAGACTTCTGCATTGCTATGTAAAACATAGTATTGTGAGAAACAGAGTCTCAGGCCCAAATGGGTTTTCGAATAAAAGTTTATTATATGGTAAAAGCAAACAGCGTTGGGTGACGAGGCAGAGGTAAAAACTCCTAACCTGCCACCCCGAAACAGATATTAGCTTGACACTTTATTCTAGTTACCTCATGCATATTCATTACACACATACATATACATTTTACATCATTATTTCAAGAATTCAACAGATGTTTACCTTGAGTAATTCATTATCTATGCAGCAGGCTGTAAATTCTCGTATTCTTTGACAAGAAAGTGTGAACATCTTGTTGGCTAGGCTTTGTTTAGCTATAACTCATGTACAAGATAAGGGGAGATAGTCTTGTTTTAAATTTATAAGGGGCAATTAAGTTTTAGAATCTTTTTCTCACTTCCCAGGGTCGCACTGACCTCCTTCATCCTCTTTCTGGCACGAATCACTAGTTCTCATTTATCACAGTATTAAGCCTCTAAACCAAACACTTTCTCAAAAATAATTTGGAATTAGCAATCTTATAGAATTCAATAATTTACTAAAAACCCGTTAATTTTAACAAAAGCATTTTATGCTTATGGAAATCCACTCTCTCCTTTAGTAGCAAACACATAAGCTGTCCTTTATTGCCTAGCTTATGGCCATAACTAGGCAATTTTTGCTTCTTTGGTTTTCATGTTGTTACAGTTAAGTAGTTTTCCAGACACCATAATGTGTGCTAACACAAAGATTATCTGAATTTTTAATACAAGTAACATATGTGGAAAAAATAGAAATTACACTTTTTGAGATCATTACATAAATACTAAGAGAAAGGACATACGACCGATACTTTACAGGTCACCTTTAATGTAGATGCATTATATACATAAAGCATTTATTGCTGGTTAGATTGCAAAATGTATAATTTAATGCACACTAAGTGCACTGTGGTCGAGGTGATGTTGCTATTCAAACTCTATAGTGATGTTGGTCTAAACCCCAATTTTCTTCATCTTGGTTTTGACTAGTAATTTATATTCATTTTGCAGCACCTCCCCTTTTCATGCTCCTATTTACAGACTGAATACTTTGTAAAATAGGTTTCTGTACTTGCATTTCACTTTCAAGAATTCATCACTGAAACTGAAAGGGGAAAATGTTTAGAGCTATGAAACAACTTGAATTTTTCTCAAAATTAGCAATTCTGCATAAGTTAACACAAAATAATTACTATCTGTTTATTTAGAAGAACAATTACATATTACAGTAATATTATGTGTGAATATCATCAGTCTTTAGGAAACTAGTTTATTACCAAAAAAAACCCACAGGAGAACTTCATTCATGAGCATAAAGTGATCATTTCAAAATATGCAGTTTGCAAAGCTGAAATAGGAAGTTCTTTCAGGTGGTTTTTAGGATACTTCTCTGTCTAGCCATTCCATTTTCAAAGAATCTATGGAAAATTTGTATTTTGTAATGTTTTTACTAGTTATTCCACTTTTAGTCAAGCTGTGCCAGTTAATCAATCCAGTGTTTCCAATGACATTACTTCTTACCAGGATTTGGAATGAAAGCAAGTTTTCAAATTATGCAGAAAGTTGTTTTTTAAAGTTTTCTTTCTTTTAATACTTTCTGAAGTTTCTTTCATCCAAAGGCCACAACGTATTTTTCCACTTAATGAAGTGTCTTCTGTGCGATGCTCATCCTACTCAGTGCACTCCATGGAGCATCTCTGAAGGGAAAGAAGTTCCCCTGATGAGCTGGGAACAGTTAACACCAGCCCAGTCCTAAGCATGATCATCATGGGCATATTTCTGAGCTCCTTGCTGTCTCCTCAGCTTAGGTAGCCAAAATGAGGCTGCAAGAAACACTTTCCTTGAATCCAGGGCCTGGACCCACTGGTGGATTTAGGTCCTGCAAAGGTTGGGTGTATTCCCTAAGATGAAAAGGGGACTGAGGCTCCTCTTCTCACTGACTCTTTCAGTCAAGGGCAGGCCACACACTCCCTCGGATATAGACATTTCCAGGCTACTGCTCAAGCAAAGCCGAGCCACTTTTCTGCCTTTCCCTGTGCTGCCAAGAGAGAGAAAAGGAGAACAGCTGGATTCTGGGCACATATTGAGGTGAAATGCCAGCTTGCATTATCTTTATTTTGTGCCCATTTTTCCACAAAAAGGACACTTAAATATTCAGCCCAGAAGAGAGCATGGTAGGACACCTGAAGTTAACACAGCTCACCCTTGCTGACTGAGCCATGTTTGTGCAGGAAGGACCAAACAGCAGATATACCTGACTTTTTGGAGTGACAAGCTCCTCCAGGGTTAGTGTGCAACTGAGGAGGTCAGACTTTTAGACTTAGGTACTCCAAATCTGCCTAAGTCAGGCTTAAGGTGCCTGAGTCCTTTATTGGATCTATCTTTAAGTGACCTGCTAAAGGTCACGTTGTGACTTAGCAGTCAAGCCAGAAGAGGAGCTGTGATCATACTGGTCATGAATCTGTCCTGCCTTTTATACAATGTTTCACTTTTAAGCAATTTATTAAACTAGTCATCTTTGTCTTTGAATATGCTATCGCATTTATTTCACTCCTCATTTCTAATTTTAAAAATAAACTCCTAAAATTACCTGTATGCTGTCTCTACCTTGTGTGACCTAGCTGTCTTTTCTAAATTTCTTGCTTTTTCTGACTGCAGATTAGACCTCCTGTTCTACTGCTCTCCCTTTCTCCTTCCTGTTCTTACTGAATGATTCGTTGTGATCCATTACTGGCTTCTCAGCCTACTTCCTGCCCAGCTGAATTGCCAGATGCTCTAGATCTTACTCCTTACCACAGAATCTCACATCCCTTCTGATTTAGTTACTGTATCAGCACAGCTCTGCTTGAAACACCCCGCTCATTGTTTAAATAGCATTAGAAATCAAGGTGAATATGTTAGTATGCAGATTTACTCCTCTTATGTACAGCTGTATTTTCTATTTGCAACTCTTGTTGAGTTACCCTGTTTCGTAATTGCAGTGAAGATGTTGAGAGACTGGTCCAAGGGCAGCAGCTTACTTCATGCTGGGTTCTCTTCTTGAGGCAGTAATAGATACCCTGTGGTTTAATCCACCTCAACTGTGGAAAGTGGGAAGGCAGGATTTAAAGCTGGGCCCCAGTAAAGTTCCACAGTTATCACAGGCACTATGGTGGTATAGCATACATGGAAAACATGGCAGACATCAGACAATTTTTGTTCTAGATTTTGAGATGTTTAACATCTGTTTAGGTTCCTGCTTCCTGTTATGTTAGTGACCATGTACCTCTAGTAGTTCTGGCCAAAGTAACAATACTTCTTGAAAAAACCGTGTGTGGGTTGTAAGAGTTGACTTGGGCATAGGTAAGAATAGTGTGAGGGATGCAAAAGAGCAGAGATTGAAGAGCCATTAATTGTATGCAGCTCATGCTTGAGAAACTGGTGTGTGCTTTGAATGAAATTGTTTATCCTGCAGTGATCCTGGCTTTCCCCCTACAAATATATCACTTCTTAATTTGTGTCTCTCCCTCTATTTCTGAAAAGCTAAGGAAAAGAAGGTCTTCATCTTTTTCTTGGATTTACACCATACATTTAAACTAGTTAATTTGTATTAACAAGGGAAATTATTCCCTCAGTGGAACAGATGTTTGTGCTTTGATCTGTTGAAACAGTATTCTCTCAGATCCTCCTGAATATTATTAGTGAAAAGAGATAGCAACACTAATTTTGGAGTCTTTGCTTTATGTTAAAAACATTTTAATGCCTGGTGTTTATGACAGATGTAGTTAATTTGAAGATGAATGTAATTAACTGTTATGGGGGTACTCTAAGAATTTACCTGCACAGAACAGATAACAAACTGAAGGTGAAGATGAAGCAAGTAAAATGGCCAGCATCAAACCACTCTGCAGATGATTTTATTAGAAGTAGAGTGGCCCAAAGGACAGAGGATTGAGCACTGGAGATGGAAGATCACTCTTGCTTGACTTTCTTTGTCTAGATCTGTTTCTCTTCCAAAAAACATATATGTGAAAAATGAGACATTTCTGACTCTGACCTCTTTGTTTCTAACCTCCAGCAATAACGCATAACTTCTGTTATACTCAAAAGGCAAATGCACTGTCATTATGACAAAGTGTAAGTCCCACATCCTTGCTAGCAAAGGTGACCTTTGTTATATAGTTTCTTAACGAAATCCTCTAAAAGAACAGTTTGGCTTCTAAGTATCCAGCACAATCAAACAATTGCACGTTAGTTAAAATAATTTGGCTGCAGTCTTCTGGTAGCTCAGGCAGTTAACTGCAATTACAACCAAGATTTGTTTATCTGCTTTACCTGATGCAAGAGATCCAGTCCCTGCTGCAGCAAAGTAGTCCTCTTCACCAGGAAGGTCTTAGTAGTGACAGAGAACAGTCACATGGACTGTTTGGAAGACTTGCCCCATCACTGTGAAACAGTGTATGAAACTAATTAAGAGGAAGCCCAGCCTCCACTAGAAGAAGCTTCTGGGATGAAATGCTGTTGGCTGCTATGGTTACTAATGTGATTTTCCATTCCTTCGTTGTACACTCACCTGCTTTCCCATTCAAACACCACACACAAGTACCTTAGGAGATATTTGTTGTTGGTATAGTGACAAAGCTCATTAGTGGCAGTCATGGACAATCAAGGAGAAAAAAGAGAAAAATGAGCAGCAAATAAACAGAAGAAAGGGAAGTGCTGGAATCTGGGTATTGTGAATAATATTCTGTCCTTACTGCTTTGTGAACTTTGTGTTCTATTTGCTTTGGATTTGCATTAATGTTAGTCTTGCCTTATGTCTCTATTTTACACCTCAGTGCCTCGATCCGGCAGTGAACTCCCCACAGTCAAACTCCTGTGAGTGTAGAGCTGAGTGCAGCATCAGGATCTAGACGGGGAAAGTATTGTGGTTTATTTTTGGTATCTAAAAGGGACAAGAACATTATTTTGCTATTTCATTTTATTTTTGGTAGCACTTCACAGGTCTGGTTTTCACTTTTACATACACTTTTTTCACCTTTTACATTTTTCTGATCAGGCTGTCTAACTGTGTTATAATTCTACACAATGAAATTGTCAAATTCCACATAAATTTCAGGTCTCGAGGCTGCTTTTTTGCCCCCATGTATCAAGAAAAAAAGAGATTACTTGTTAAAAAGTGTATGAAAATTCCTGTCATATTCCTTGGTAATAACCAGATGGACTAGTTAGAACATTCATCATAACATACTTCCAGGTTGGAAAGTACTTTTTGACAATATTTTCTAGCAATAAAAGCAAGGAACTGATCCTCCAAAAGGATAGTAAATAACAAGGATATCGCTTTCTGGCTACTTTAATGTCATCTGTAAAATTACTTTTGTTCTGACGGAACATTCAATCAAAGCTGGAAGAAATCTTTTTATGGTTTGTTCTTTCCCACCAAATAAGGCACTAAATATAGCAGTATCATCATTCTAGGCTTCAAAAAGCTGTGGTTCAGGTTTCTCAAGAATTTCTGCTTTTTCTCCTGACTGTGTTCAATTTATTTTTTTTTAAAACTGTTTATTTAGGAAGCATGAGAAGCTTCAAATCAATACATAAGTACCAGAAACATTAAACACTACAAAAATGAACCTTTTGCTTATATAAAAATGATGCAGTGATACAGTCATCAGATTTTCCGGTTTGAAAGTTACAGGAGGACATTCCTAAGAAAGGTACCCAGCACTGCAGTCTAGGGCAGTCTGACTTGTTCTGCAGAGAACTACCCCTGTAACTTTGGATCGTTCTCTCTTCCGTTCCCTCTTTGTTAGTCTTGGGAGCTGTATGCTCCCTGGCTGGGACCGGACACAGCAGTGGAGTGAGGGATAGTGGCAGGAGGGTGTCTGAAAGATGGTCCTTTCTTCACTCCTTCATGGCCCCTGATGACCTCCCACAGGCAGTACAGATGGAAGTAGGATGGATATACTCCTTGTGGGTTTTTTACTGTAGGTAAATTCCAGGTGGCAGTGACACAGACCACACCTATTTCATTTCCTTTGCTCTAAAGGCATTTTCTCTCAGATTAGTGAAACTACCAGTATTTCAACAAGTATTTTCAAAATAATCTTTGGCCATGTTTTCAATATTTATGCTCTATACATGGCTTTTTCACCTGCATGTAGCAAGTATCAAAACATGCTTTTATGGCCACAGCTTATTCAACTGAGAAGTAGTTCTTTAAGATGCTGCTATGTTTTCCCTTACTGCAGCTATGTCTGGCTCATCTTGAGCACTGCAGAGGCTTGGCAAGATGAGCATTGTGTAGACTGGGAATCTTGCTGTGAGGGAACATGGTGAGACGTAGCATTTTGTAGATGGATTCAATGAAGTGTGTGAGATCCCTGAAGCTTTCAACCATGACAACATTTAATTTCATCATGTCACTTGCTGTGAAATCTGTAATGGCTACAGCCATTGCTTTTTTTTTTTTTTTCCCCCCTGCAGGAGTTTGCCTGTAATTTCAACAAAGTTGCTGTTACAAGTTTGTTCCAATTGTCATTTGTGTATTATGAGAAATTGCTTTAGTTAAGTTAGCAATAATTCTAGGAAGAATGTTTCCTCTAAACAGAGATGTATTATCACAAACCTTTACATGTTTACAAAAGGGCTTCTAAAGATAAAAATTAGAATTGCGTAAAAAGGCAAAAATAAAAATCATATTAGCATTTTCATTGTCTTATCATTCATCTCCAAAGCACAGCCTGTTGTCATGTAAAATATCTGTGTATGATATATAATTACAGAAGTTTGAATTCCATATTCTCCTATAACATTCCACTCATTTAAATCCTCTAGAGAGTGGCAGGAAGTGGAGCCAGACTAGTACAAAGGCTGGTATTCTCTGAGGACAGAAGTATTAATTGGCAAATCTAGTTTGGTCTCCACAAATTTTATAAGCAAGAGAAAATATGTGTAGCTTGCTGAGAGTGTGGAGATAGATTTGTGTGAATATGAAAGTAGCTTGCTTCCAGACACTATGTGTGCTTTTGCTGTATTGGATGTTTGTTTTTTATTGTGTCTTTATTTCATGTAATGGGGATATGTATTGTATGCTGAATAGAAAAGGATTAATAGAGGGTAGTGATGGCATCCATTCCTTGTCATGATATTTCCCAAAGCTGTGTGTCCTGAAGGAAAACCCACCTGACTGGTAAGGAGAGCCAGTCAACCACATCTACACAATGGGAAAAGCCTGGTGAGGGAGAGATTTTATCAAGAGGCTGTAGTTTGCAAAGGAGCTGATTTTTCTGAGATGTTAAGTCTGTGCAGACTGAGGTAGTTCTGAGGAAGCTCATGTTTCCTGTAACTGGGTTTAAGTTCTGGTTAGGCAACTGGAAGCTTTTCTTGAATTTGTGTTTACACTGATTTTAACATTAGACATCTCTTTGCTGGAGTAGGCTGTCATGGCAAGGGACATCCGTGACCATCCTGTCAACAGGTGAAAGTCTCTGCTGAACCTAGGCAGAGGCTGTTAAGAGGAGATTTGACCTTCTAGTGTCCAGAAATTGTGGGACAGAAAAAAAATATCCTTAGCTGGGAATTGTTCCAGGGGAACTGATGCTTAATAGTAGTGAACTTACAGGGGAGGTGGATAATACTACTAGAAACCACTTAAGAGGAATATATCTGATGGTAAGCTAAATACTATGATTAAGTGCCACCAACACTATTTGGTGCCCTATAAATACACAGGTCTACCAGGGCAGTCCTGCAGCAGCCGTTCAGTGCTGACTGATTTTAAGACAGTTAAGGTTGCTGTTGCTTTGCCCTGTTTGAATGCTACTGCTTCTGCAAAGCTGGCTGGTGCTGGAAAGGAAGGGCTGAGGTATGACAAGTGCATGATTTGTATCCTCCACAACTGGTGCTTTAACATCCCCAGGTGAAAGGAGAGAATACAAACTATCTTACTTTTTGAGTATGCTTCTTTCTTTTGCTTCCTAAAATAGTTGTTTACTGGCAGTTTACTGCCTAAAATTAGGTCACCATTACAAACTCTCTTCAGTGTTACTGCAGGAAGATGAACATAGCTGAATTTTTATTATACACGGAGATGCAGCTGGGACTCAGAGCCACATGAAGTAAGAGTGCTGCCCTGAGTTGCACGTGCGTGCCCTGGCACATCTGAACCAGGGAGTGTGTGCATGTGTGACATTTCTAGAGCTAATCATCCTGGCAGAAAGAGTCCTATAATGGGTATTGATTTATAGCTGGATGTGGGAGAATTTTTTCATGTTTTCATAGTGCTGTAGAAATTTAGTTCTATCAATTAGCAACCTCTTTGCCTCATTTATACTGAGAAGTAGATGAATAAAGAGGAATTTCAAATTTTTGCCTTACTTTTCCACATTGCATAGAGAAGGGACTAAGGGAAATGTCAGCTTTTTCCACTCTTCCCTGCTGTGCCTTTCCTCCCCCTTTAGAAAGAGTGGCTCAGGTTAATCATCAAAGGCAAGATATTAAGGGAAGACTCCCATAGTGGGAGAAGTGATTTATGAAGGCTTCGTGCTTTAAGGTCATGAGTCAGGGATTCCTTCCTTGAAATATTTAGCCCTTAGGCTGCCTTCCCATCTTTGCTTGCTACTGCGTAGTCCCATTGACGTTGGTGGACTGGCATGTGGTTAACTGAATTGCTCCTAATGACCATCACACATTATGAATCGGAATGGCTGCTTGAATTTGTGCAGAGCTGTTTCGAGGGTGCAGGGTAATGACAGGGCAAACAGAAACAAAATCTTATGAAAAAATATGACCAAGTCTTGGGCAACTGCTAGCCAGAGAGAAGAGAGGTGAGGGGAAGGGAGTAGACAGAACACAGGGAGGGTAAGTATTTGGTAGCTCTTGTCAATTTCTGACATAATAATCTCTAAACATGTACACAGCTACATGCATACAAACTCCTTTTTTTCTGTTTAACATTTTGATTACAGTGAGGGCCTTTAGTACTAGTAACTGTAAATACATACACACAGTGATATGAAATCATGGCACCTTTCTAATAATGCATAACCCAGTGGCTGGTGCATTACATGTATGTATGTATAGCATATATACAGAATGATGCAATGCATATACATATGAATTACCCTATTTGTAAAGATGAACTTGCTGCTAAAAAAGAATTGGAATACAGTAACTGAAACTGTATTACTACACTGTATTACATATCCCTTAACGGTTACAGTTATGGGACATAAAAGCTAATTTTAGCCAAGAAGTGGCATATGTTGCCTGAGTTCGATGAGTAGACTGCTGCCAGTATCCTTTATCGTAGTGAGCCTAAAGAGAATTTGGATGGCCCCATTACAGCTCTGTAGTTGTTAGACAAGCTCTTAATGGCACTGAAACCCTGGATAATAAAAGCATTTGTTAAGTCATAGACTTTCTATTCAGTCCCATACTCAGCAAGAAAAAGAAGGCTGTGGGAATACTATGTTACATTCAGAAAAATTTTAAAAGCAAACAAACAGAATTTTATCTCACGATTGTGCATCTGATGGTATCAGGATATATTTAGCTGTGTTTATACAGAAAGTAAACAGGTAATTGGACGGTAACAAGAATCACTGAAGTACTCCAATGGGATTTTTAAAAAAAACAACATATTTTTTGGAGTGAAAACATAGTTGGACATTTTTACAGCATGAAATTGGAAACTGCTTGAAACATAAGTAGTGTTGGTTTATTTTTGTGTTCGTCACATAAACAAAATACTGTAAAAATAACTTTACTGAATAATGCAAGAAAAGAACATTAAGTAATAAAACTGCAGTCATCTTCAAAGGTCTGAAGAAGTAATGAGGTGCTGTATATGCATATAATGTTATAGAAATGCACTAGACAGCCTAGTCTAGAAGCCTGGGGGTTTTTTTATGCTAATTGGTGAACAAATAGCAAAGAGCAGATAGTGAGACCACCCTGCTTTCATTACACCTTTAAAGATACTCTTATTCCAAATACACAAATATTGTTACTTGAAATAGATACTAATTATTGCTGCTTTTACATAGTTTACATTTTTGCTGAGAACATAACTGTGCTTCCTTTTTGCCCAGCAACTTTCCTCCGTTTGTGATATAGTGATATGGTTTTGCATAACGTCCTGCATTGTGCACAGTTTGCAGGTGTTCCAGCCACTACTGACAAAACCTAACATGTCTCTTTTTTATATAGCCTGTTATGCTTGTCAGGAAAAGGTGAAGACAATGAACTTTCCTCCATGACTAAGGTTAAAAAAGTGCTTTCTGATGAAATATCCTTTTTCAATAAACTTACATGCTACTCTTCCTATGCCGATAGGCTGCCAAGGCTTTTTTGTTAAAAGCTAGAAATTTTGGCATGGTTTCCCCTCACATCTGAGTGGATTGTTCATACATCTGATGTGGGCACATATAAGGCAATCAATTTATCATGCTTGAGTTTTTGTGTCCTTGACATTTATATCTTAAAAATCAAACCAGTCTGGAACTGCACAGCACTTCATTGCAAACAGGAGATGTATCCCTGCAGACTTCAGTTACTTAGCATGGGTTTATTGGTAAGGGGCAAAGAGGAATAAAGCAGCGTAATCATACTCTTTTCACTTTTATGTCATATTTAGAACTCTGAAGATGCATTCTTTCTGATAAGAAGGCATCAACAATACCATAATTTGATGTCTGTCACTCTCAGATTACTTTTGTTACGATCTGTTTCATGGTAAGATTCAGTACCAACCTGACAAGGGGGAGGTGGGTGACTCCATTTGTAGCAGCTGCAGAAAATATCAAATACCATGCTAATTATTTTTTAGCTTCTATTCAACAGATGAAGAAATTCCTAGACCATCCTAAACTGCAGTGGTAAACTGAAATGGGAGGTGAAGGGGAAGTAGGGGCAATCAGGTATGTCAAAATGGCTTGACTTCCCTAAATCTATCCAGTAAAAGTCATCTTTTGTATCAGCAAAATAGTCTGAAATGTTAGGTAACAAGAAAGGAGACCACAGAAATTCCTAAAAAACCACATTTTTGTCCTATTTGTGGAAAAGGATTATAAACAAAAATCTTTTTCCACAGTAGACAGAGGAATGGAGTGACTTTTAGGATGCTCTTAGTTTGAGATCATAGTCCTGAGAAGCATTACAGAACCAGGAATACAAGCTCAACAAAACTTTTGGCCAGATTTACAGAATCACTTACCAAATGTAAATCTCTGACGGAAGGAAACAGTGAGAAGGGAAAAACAGTCTTCTGGCATCTAGGAGGCACTACAGTACCTGGAAAAATGATTCTTTGTGTTAATGTGATTTATAGGATGCCATCAGGATTGATTATGCTAGAAAATCTGATACTAAAGTTGTGAAGATTCTCATGTGACTGGAAGAGGCCCAAATGAGTCTATATACTGGGGTCAATAAAAAAGGAGTCAGTTCTATAATAAAATTCTAGGAATACAGATGGAATTTTATTCATCCTGCATGGTGTTGCCAGTGAAGAAAGATCACTGGAAAATGCTACAGTGCTTTGTCCAGAATGAATACACTACTCCTGTTTAGAAGAGACAGGTGTAATGATAAGCAGTTATAGAGCAAATTGGCTGTCAGATAAGAATATTACAGCATACAGTTAAGAGACAAACAAAATTTCACTACTTTTACAAGCTTTTACCTTGCTTCCATATGTGATGCTACCAAGGTTTTGCCAGTGACTGGAGATGGAGATACAAACAGCTGAAAAGTTCTCTGAAAAGTTGGTCTTCCTGAAGACAGGAAGATCAGGATTATACATGTTTTTTCAACTTCTGAACTCTCATTATGACAAGGCTTTGTCTGCTATTGTATTTGAGCCCCTTTGTGAAAATCTCTGAAGATTTTAGAGAAGGTAATCATAAAAGCAATTATTTTCCAGAAGAAATAAATTTATAATGTAGTCACCCTAGAGAATAACATAGCAAATATATAAATGTAAAGGGCAGATCTTTTCCTTTCTCTGAAACTTTCTGTGCAGAAAACATTTATTTCTGCTCATCCTAGTTTGTCTATCAGTGATTACAATAACTCTAGATATATTTGTATCCAGTTTTGCTCCTCCTGTTTCTGTGGATTTCAGAGTAAGTATATAGCTGCAATTTTCACATATTCTGTATTCTTTCATACCCTATATATTTAAGTTCAAGAAAGGTTTAAAACCTGGGTTAAAAACTGGCTGGATGGGACAGGCCCAGAAGAGCCTGGAGTTAAATCCAGCTGGTGGTGAGACACAGGTGGTGTTCCCCAGGCCTCAGTTTTGGGGCCTGTTCTGTGTAACATCTGCATTGACAACCTGGACGAGGGGATTGAGCAAACCCTCAATCAATTTGCAGATGACACCAAGCTGGTCAGGATTGTGGATCTGCTGGAGGGCAGGAAGGCTCTGCAGAGGAATCTGGACAGGCTGGATCCACGTGTCAAGACCAGTGGTATGAGGTTCAACAAGTAGAAGAGCCAGGTCTTACACTTTGGTCCCAACAGCCCCATGCAGTGCTACAGGGCTTGGGGAGGAGCAGTTGGAAATCTGCCCAGTGGAAAAGGACCTGGAGGTGCTCATCGACAGCCAGCTGAACACAAGCCAGCAGTGTGCCCGGGTGGCCAAGAAGGCCAGTGGCATCCTGGCTTCTGTCAGCAATAGTGTGGCCAGCAGGAACAGAGCAGTGATTGTCCCCCTGCACTTGGCACTGGTGAGGCCGCACCTCAAATCCTGTGTTCAGTTTTGGGCCCCTCACTACAGGAAGGACACTGAGGTGCTGGAGCATGTCCAGAGAAGGGCAACAGAGCTGGTGAAGGGTCTGAAGCACAAGACTTATGAGGAGTGGCTGAGGGAGTTGGGGTTGTGTAACATGGACAAAAGGAAGCTCAGGGGTGACCTTGTCACTCTCTACAACTACCTGAAATGTGGTGGTAGTGAGGTGGAAGTGGATCTATTTTCCCAAGTAACAAGTGACAGGAAAAGAGGAAATTGCTTCCAGTGGCACCAGGGGAGATTTAGATTGGATATTAGGAAAAATTTCATCACTGAAAGGGTGGTCGAGCACTGAAACAGGCTGCCCAGGGATGTGGTTGTCAGCCCCAGAGGTGTTTAAAGGATGTGTAAATATGGCACTCGGAGATACGGTTTAGTGGTGAAGTTGCCAGTGGTGGGTTAATGGTTGGACTCAATAATCTTAAAGGTATTTTCCAACCTAAATGACTATGATTCTATCATTATCAGGGGACCATTTTCTTCAAATTAACTAATTTTGCAGTGTTTCACGTTGAGCCTACGAGTCTAGATGTACCAAACTCATAAATTTTGTTTGTGTTTCATGAATATCACTTCAGCTATGTTTGACTAAAATTAGATCATTGAATTCAGTTCAGAATTTTCTGCTTGTTCACCCAAACAACAGCTTAGTGAAACTGATTTAAAAATATGCTGGTGGTGCCAGCAAAATCAGAGAATCTTCACTGCTCTGCATACTACTGAGGTTCCCCCCCTCCCCTTNCCTGAGGTCCCCCCCCCCCCCTTTTTTTTTTTTTTTTTTTTGTTGTTATTCAAAGTTTTGTCACTTTTCCACATCAATCCTCTCTCAGTTTGGTATGATTTTATATGTTTCCCAGGTTTCAATTGATGTCATACAGGACAGAAACTCTTCAGGAAAGTCAGGGTAACAATCCTTGCCTGGAATTTCTTCAGATTTGTATGTCTCTTTGCACTTCGGCTTAAAAAAATTAAAATTTAACAAGTATTCTTTACCTTAACTAAATATGCCTTGTTTAATAAAGAAAAACAAGAAAGCTACTAATGCAATTTCTAACTTCGTTGTGGGTTAATGCTCTTCCAGTGTCCTGTTGGTCTACATTGATAGGGAGGTAATTGGTTTATGTGCTAAGAAAGCTGATTATGCTGCACAGAGAGAGCAGGGAGAGGGTCTGAAAGAGGTAGAAAATACGTAGACCAGAAGGATCCCCATGTGGGAAAATACCTATAACCTGTGCAAAATCTTCATTAGTTTAAAATCTGTGTTTCTTACACAATTCCTTGCCCACCATGCTTCATTACTTATAAATGCTACAGATGATGCGCACTGCTGTGTTATCTTCCAAAGGAAAGGGCACTGGAGAAATGAAAGATGCATTATAGAGGCTGAAGCTGCTGGGATTGAGCATGGAACACAACAGCCTGAAGCACAGACAGAGAGAGGGAAAATCATGGACTGTAGCCAGTGAAGGCTACAGGTAATGAGGAGAGGTCAGAGTTGTAACTAACCCAGTGTTTGTGACAACCAGAGTATCTCCTTTTCTTGAGCTTTGTTCCCTTACTTTTCTTAAAAACAATTCGGAAAAAAGTGATTTTGTAAATGCCTGAACAAGCAAGACCAGGAACTACTATTCCCTTCGAACTTTTAGCATAACACAGAAGGAAATCAGCCACACCTCTGCACCCTAATTGAGGTAAGACCCCCCAGGAAGGAATTCTTAAAGCACATCAGACCAGACACTCCACAAAGAAGAGGTCTGACGCATTTATATCTTAACTATTGCCCTTCTGCAACTAAGTTTAGTCTGTCAGGTCATATCTGGTTAAACTATGAAAGAAAATCAAACACAGTTGCTTCAAAGGCAGAGTGAGCTTGATACTGCCTGATATGTCAAGCCAGAATAGCTGACATGAAAATTAAGATCCAAAACAGTCACTCTTTAATGCTTAGCCAGGTGCAGGCAAGATCAAAGGGGCCCCAAAAGCCTTTGAATTTATTGAAGGGAAATTGGGAAACTTGTTTAGAGCTTATAGCAGGGCAGGGAGGACCCTAAGTAGAGACATGGACAGAACTACAAAAGACACAGTGGTAAAAAAAATCCAGGTACCTTTTTCCTCACCTAAAAGAAATCTCTTAGCCAACACTGCATTAGTAGAATTCTGAAGAATCTTTGATTGACATCTTTGATATGGTGATAAGGTTCTTCACAATCCATCTTCAAAATTACTCAGAGTATAAAGGACTGGGATATGAGAGTCTTTGGATACCATGAGCCATAGGCTCTTTCTTTTGGTTGATCCTAGATGTCCTAGGGAATCGAATAATAAGTCTGAAAGTTGCCTAAAATACTTTTCAAAAATTGTTAGACCATCAAGAGAATGACCCAGGGAAGTAAGATAAATATTTTTGTGTTATAGAATATCCAAATTTTTAACCACCTCCTCAATTGCTACAGAGCTCAGAATATGTATGTTTTGCTTACTGTTTCATAGAATCATAGAATATGCCAAGTTGGAAGGGACATACAAGGATGTTTCCTCTAAACTAACAAGACCTTCAGTCTTTTAATAAAGATAGTCTTGAGCAAACCACTTGTATCATACTCTTGTGTTTTTGGATTTATAAGTAGAACAGTTTCAGGAGTGAAACAGCACTAAATTTCTAACAGGGTTAGGCCTTAAAATATTAAATCTTAAAATCTCAGATGCTAAACATTTGTGCCTTCCATTTGGCATTAAGCAAGAAAGCAATAGACAAAAAAATGCTTTATCTTCAATATCTTGTTAAAAGAGCATGGCATAAAGAACCTAAATAAGGGTTTAATCAGAACTAATACAGGATATTATACTAAAAATGCTTTCAAGAATGCATTGAAATTTGCTAGACTGCTTAGCTTTGTCTCTTCTTAAAAAGGTGTCAACAAGAGCACCAGAACTGTTCGGCCTTGAGAACAGATGACTGAGAGGGGAGCTCATCAGTGTCTGAAGGGGGAGCGTCAAGAGGATGGAGCCAGGCTTGGTGGTAGCAAGCGGTAGGACAAGAGGCAATGGGCAGAAACTGATACACAGGAGGTTCCACCTGAATATGAGGAAGAACTTTGTTACTGTGCAGGTGACTAAGCACCAGAACAGGTTGCCCAGAGAGGTTGTAGAGTCTCACTCACTGGAAATGTTCAAGGACCATCTGGATGCAATCCTGTACCATGTGCTCTAGGATGGACCAGATGGGCTCTGTTGTCCCTTCCAACCTTACCCATTCTCTGATTCTGTGATTCTGTAGTATTAGGTTCTATTGTAGATGCCTAAGAATAGGCTTTTAATGGAAAAATTGATAAATTGATAAATGCAACCAATAGATTTTATCCAAATCTGCATTATATAAACTTTATTTAACATGCAAGGACTAAGAAAATATACTAGAAATTTCAATGGCTTCCTAAAATATTTGTCCCTTTTAAAGAGGAAGTTTAATGGACCACTTTTGTTTTGTTTTGTTTTGGATTTTTTTGTACCATTGAGTGGAATGTATTTTGTATTTTTTGTCTTAGAACACCACTGTGAGGCAGAAGACTTTTCTCCTCACTTGCCAAAGGAAACTGGGAACAAACAACTGTGGTGCATTTCATGTGTTGTTCTATGCCTTGATTTTAGCTCAGACTTTCCAAATGCAAGTGTGCACTATGGCACAAAATCTAGGAGTGCAATTTGACTTTAAGTTTCAGTGTCTGCACTGTGAGAATCTTCACGTGAACAATGTGTCTGAACTCCTACTGTAGTCAATGAAGAGTTAATCAGGGCAGGCAGGGAGTTCAGGGAGGCTTTCGGTTGACCAGATGTGTTTCCCTGTAGACACCTGTCTATATGTAGGCATTTCTACTGTAGACACCTACTGGGGAGAAAGTAGAACAAGGCCAGGCAACCTCAAGTTAGATGTGCTGGTATCACTGCACCCTGGCTGAGACTGTCACAATACTCAGCAACAGCCCCTCTCAGTGTGTCCTGTGGCTGATGGAGAATGGACATGTCAGCCAGTGAGTTTGTGACTAGTGTGGAAGTTGCAGTGGCCCTCCATCCATGTGGCACAGAGAGTTGGGGTCTATAGGCAGCAGGAGCTCATCCTTTTAACAAGGTGGTCACGGACCATGTACTAAGTGAGGCAGATAAAGGAACAAAACTCTGTCAGGAACTATTCTGGCTATTACTCCACCCTCTGTCTTTTGGGATAATATAGATATAAACAGAGTGATTCAGACCAGTTCCCATGGGAGTCAGGCCTTGAATTCCTTTGAGATTTTATCTCTACACAAATTATTACAGGTTATATAGGAAGACTTTGAGGCAAAATATAAACAACCTGTGGCATCTCAAATCTTAGGGTAATGCTTTGACACCTAGATAATCCATGTTGAGATGTCTCATGATTTTTTTTTTCTTTTTTCTGAAGTACTTTAAAACACTTATATGAGATTTAGAAATAAATTTGAACTGGCTGTTAACTCTTTACCTTACCTGTTTTCATTGAACAAGTAATCATTTTGAATTCTGCCATTTTATTAAGGAGCACTGACCTGTCACAAAAGAATAGACAGAGGGCTGTTACATGCAGTTTGTGCCTCTGACTATAGGTGCTAAATTTGCTCGATCTAGGCAAAAATGCAACATGTTATATGCTGGTTGTAATGCAGGTACACAGGAGTGTATACCTCTGGCTTAGGTGGGGTTGGGCATGGAAAGATGACTGTGAACAGAACGTGTGGATTCAGTGCAGTTGAGGATGACATAGGTGGTTTGTGAAGTTTAGTTTGTATGTATTACATTATGTAAGGCAGATGTAAAAACAGGTTCATGCTCATAGCCTTAGAATGTGCAGCAATGTGAAGATAGATTGTGATTTTACATCATCTGTGTTCCCCAGTGTTGCACAGTACCTTAGAGGCCTTTCCCCTTCTATTACTAAAGGTCTCCTGTTGGCACTTCTGGACCCTGTTTTTCCCTTCTAGCTGGGTGTTCCTGCCCCAAAGCTGCTCCACAACCTCAGTGCTTTTCTCTTGGTACTCTCCCATGGTTGTTCTCATGCCGTTAATCCCATGGCCTCACCCCAGCACTGTTGTGGTGATGGGTTCTCCTGGGGAGCAGCCAGCACTGGCCAAGACCGACCCCCCACACTCCTGTCTCTCACCCCTCGGCTGTAAGGGCTGGCTGACCCAAGGAGACCCATGATGGACTGCACAAAACTTGCCAACTGGCCAGCACACAGCACAACCTGATCAGCACTGACATTATACACAGAAACAACAAACTCGACAGGGCCTGGGGCAGGTCCTGAGGTCACTTGGGGCATCACTGCAGGGAAAGCAGGGTGGTGGGTGGACCAGCTGTCCAGGGTAGGATGCTCAGCAGAGGATCTGCCATTCCTCCTTTGCTCAGCTGGCCGCTGGGAGCTATTTTTGTCTTTCTCCTCCACTCTGTCCTTCCCAAAAAGAAACATTCAACAGGGGGTACTGTAAGCCACCAGCTGTGAATAATTGCCCCTGACAATAACACTTTGTGCATGTGAACCTGTCTCAGTATTCTTTGTGCAACAAATGCAATCTTTGTCAGATTAAGGGCTTTTTAGGTCAACATGCTTTGATCACAATACATTTAATGATATATTGATGCCCTAACTATTGAGAGGGAAAACTATTGCTTTTTTTTGGTTGGTGCTTTTTTTGTTTGTTTTTGGTTTTTTTCCGCCTGCACCTTTACATAAACGCATCCCTGCTCTCACAATTGAGTCTAACAGATTTCTGATTTTGGTACAGGACAAAATACCATCTTCACTTAGCACTAGGAACATGGAGTTCCCTGTCTTCAGTTACAGAAGAAATGTATATATAGAATATATAAAAAACTATTATTTCCTGAGTCGCTTGCCTGGCTGATATTAGAAGACCAAATCTATCAGAGAGACATTCCTGGCCATGCCTCAGAAGAAGCTAAATCCCAAAGGAGTATAAACCTGCAGGGTAAGTATAGGTTAAATCCATTTTCAAAGTAACTTCATGCTGTCGGCACTGGTTTTTCTATTTACTTCAGAAGTCAATAGATATTTAGATCACTCGAGATTGGATTTAAAATAAGTTTCATGTGATAGAAACTCTACGACATGCATAAAAGAGTATTGCCAGAGTCTTACACAAAAGCATCTTAATTTTATCTTCTCTATTATTTGTGCTTTTTTTTTTTTAGAGAGAGAACATTTATATTGTTGCTATAGGCATGTGTAAGCTGGGCCATTGTAAAGGCTGAGACCAACCATATTTCAAATGAATAAGATTACTTTCCTAATATTTGAAAAGTATTATAATAAAAAATATGTAATAGGTGATATGTAATAGATTAGGAAATAAACACATCTATTGTTTTGTATCTAATATCAAATATAATTATTAAGTAAAGTCAGGTCAGTCCTGTACTATCAAATATAAAATTTCATTTCTGAGAGGGGTGTGTTTTTGAGAACAAATAAGCTTTGTTATTTGGAATATTGTTTTTAAGAAGGAAAAAGATTGAATTCCTCATCCATGAGAAAATTTTTCTGTCATTGGATTTATTTTTTAATACTTGCCATACTCATTGAAGACACTTGAATGCAATGGCAAATGCAACAAAAAAATGAATAATTTGTCTTTAATAAAGTAAAATTATTGAACTTTTTTATTCAGTCCACTACAGCTGATGTGCAGCTGCCTAGCATTAATAATATTCTATAGGCATCTGTTCAGTTAAAAAAATCCCACACCACATCCCCTGGAGCCCTGACCCCAGACGCCAAATGGCTAGCAGACCAGAAACCCCACCTGGGTGGGAGTTGGCCACAGGAGTCCAAAACAAATAAAATCAGCACCACAAGGCCTCCCCATGGTCATGGCCCTATTGACCTTGGATTTGTGGTAGCTGGTTCTGCATTGGACTTATGGCAGGAGCTGTAATTCTCTCTCACTTTCTCTTCTTTTTTACTTCTCCTAATTTCTTTTTCTTGATATTTGGGTAACTTAAACCTGGATGGGTTGGAATTTGTGAAGTCAATGCTTTGTAAAATGCTTTAGGTTGATTGAATGCTTTCTTTAAACTTTTGCCAACTTCCTTTACTTTCCAAAGTCTGCCAGTAAAAGTGTGTTATTTTGACCCCCTGAGAAGCGTTGCAGCATTTTCCCTGTACGCAGCCTCAAGGTATAAAAGAATCGAAGGCTCCTTTAATAAATCTGTCAGTTGGATTTTTGAGGCCCTATATCTTCTTGACATAAAACCCCTTGGATGAGCTTGTGAGGCGACCCTGGAGTCTTACACTATGCCAAATGGAGCCTGCTAATTCATTTTATATAATGATGCAATGACAAGTGACAATTTGAGCATGCATGTTAACTGAATACTCATTTTTACTTGTAATTCATATGAATATCTAATTAAGTCTTTAAAGGACACTACTATGTAGAGCAGACTTCAAAATATTTGCTCTGTTTTAACTGTATTTTAAAGAGAATTTTTGTCTCTTCCATTTTAATTTATGCTAAATGTCAATGTATTGCCTGATGTTTTAGCTGATATTTGCCACTTTAGTCTTTTTCCTAATATAAATTTTGTTTTCCTATGTATCATGCAGATTTGTGTTCTAAATCACTGAGCTGCATACAAACATACGGATTTCTGATTTAGATATTTGCATGTCACATATATAAAAGTTGTTTTATGGATCGAACAGCTTTAAGTTATTCCCTGATTTAAGGCATTCTACTTATGCTGCAAGTTAGTGCCCCTTCATGACATCCCAGTGCAATTTTTATTTCTTTGCACCAAGAAACTCTTCCAATCTTGGTTAGCTTAAACAGTAACACAATCAAGAAAATTACCATAAATCCTTGTAACTCCTAGAGGTAAAGCTGTGCTGCCCTGAAATGCTACTCACTGTAATCAAGTCATAGAATCATTGGGGTTGGAAGACATTAAGTTCATCAAGTCCAACCACTAAACTGGCACAGCCAAGTTCTCCACGAAACCATGTCCTCAAGTGCCACATCTACATGTCATTTAAGTTCAAGTGATTGAAACCTTGATTTAAATTGGAATACAAATTTTGTTAGTTATAATAGCATACCTGTTCTATACACATCATGCCACAGAAGCATCTCAACTGACCTTTGCAATGCTTTTGTGTGAAGGTGATTAGGAAATCATAAATATATTGTAGAGGACAAATTAAGTGTTCAAGACATAGCTCTGCTTATAATAATTTAACACACGCTACTAGTCACAGCCACCACTAATCTTGATATTAATTTTATATTCACATGATATCATTCTCTCTTCCCCTCATACATTTTCTCTGTTTAGTACATTAATAGATCCGATTAACATATTTTGAGCACTCAGACAACACTTTGCAGGATCAGAAGGCCTTTGCAAGAAATGTAGATTTTCTATGGCAACAGGGCCAGAAGGGGTTCCCCCTCTTTGTTAGAACTTTTAGGCACATCAATTACCATAGTAACAGTTACGGCCATCTTCATTTCAGTTCAATAAATTCAGTGACATGCATTCAATTTGCTGACATGGAACAACAGGACCATAAAAGAATCCTGTAATTGAATTTGTAGATTTTCTTCTTTGAAATACGGATGCTTTGCTAGTCATTTATTGACAATTAGATCCAATATAATGAACTGAATCTCAAGACACCATGAAGGGCTAACTGGACGAGAATTGCATAGGTGACTAAACATAGTTTTTCGAAGTCTAAATTAACTCCTTGTATTTGCCAAAATATTTTATCATTAGAATATAGTTTTAGATAAGAAATAGAATGTATTTTATCTTTTTCTTGGTGCACAGTGGAGAATGGTTTGTAGAATTACCATATGCTGTATGTTTTCCCTTGATATGCTTTCTACATTGGGAATTTTATAAAGGCATGCAATGAAGATATCTATAGTAGACAGCTGGTACTTTTAACTGTGCTTCTAGGTAGGAGTAGAAGAGCAACAGGAAATCATATAGCTCTTATAAGAGTGCAGAATCTCCCTGGGGTTTCACGGACTCCTGTGGAAACTGAGAGCTAAACCTGCAGTACTGCTATTCCTTCAAAAAAAGCTATAAAGTATTTAACCTAGGGAACCTCCTGCAAGTATTTGTTTCCTTTAGTGGAAAAGAACATGATCATTTGGGGAATTTCCACCTTGTCTTACGAGTCACCTCTGTTGAGTTGACAACTTGTTTCACCACATTTACAGTGACGTTAAATAAGGTCATCCAGAAAGTATAACTGCACTCATGTTAAGCTAAGTTAACCTTGATGTATTACAATATTAAAATGTTCCAAATTTAAGAATTGTCATTAGTTTATATTTTAGGACAGAAAACTAAAATCTCTGCTAGATTGTTATGCAGAAGAACTGAGTAATATGTGTTACATTTTTCTCTAGATTCTAATATAGAATACAGTTATTCTCACTGATAGGCTTTGTTCTGTGTATTTTTAGAATGACATAAGTATTTCTGAGTAATGTAACTGCCCTACAGTTGTGTGCATGTCTGTGTGTGTGCTCTCATGGGGCCAAAACAGGACGGAATACTTATTTCAGAAGTGGATTTAATATGTCGTCTTCCAGAATACGTAAAATAGACATATGTTCTTACAGAATACTATCATAATACTCATGGAAAGATGTTCAAAATCAATTTAATGCAGAATCTTTCTTATTATTTTCAGACTTGAAGCAGCTGGAGCAGGGCATTTTCATTTTGTATGAGCAATTCTCATTCTAAATGAAGGGAACTTGGATCAGTATTTCCATATTAAGAGATGGCTCTACCACAGTTAATTTTTTCTATCAATAATAGATACCTGTCACCCCTAGCAGTTAAGGTACTGGTACTGACTATTTTCAGATTTATTTCAAAATGAGACCTAAGCAAAGGTTCTTCTGTTGGTAGTTTGAATAATTATTTGACTTTACTCAGTTTGCAGATGCGAACAGGCATGTCATAAATACACAAGCATTTTTACAGCATGCTTTATTAATTCTTTAAGTCAGAGATTGTCTTTTCATCATCTGTCAGAGGCAGATTTATTGGGATAGGCTAAAGGACTTTTCAGTCCTTTCTCTCACAGTCTACCCCATTAGTACTGTCAGCCTTCATCACATTGGTGAAAATACCATTTCTCCCATAGCCACATCATGACAGTGAAAGCCTATTCAGAAAAATGCCTTCATTTACTCAAACCACTTCTAGCTTTCAATTAAAGCCTAATGATACTTATCCCAGTCTTATCTTAGCTCTGTCAAGACAAAAGCATGACTGCAGTTTACCAGATAAGCAGTTTTTAGGAATCCCAGGAATAGACTGTCTTATATGTGATTGAATTGTGTGTTCCTGTTTTCATAATGCTGGGGTATCAGAGATGTCTTTCTTCCACTCCAAGGTTGTTTTCTAAAGAATTCCTGGCAGATGCAAGCATATAACTCAGAATCAGTTTTGCAAGCACTCCCACTGTTCTTGGAGTAACTGTGGTGCTGTTCTACCAGCACCTGATCAGTATTGTCAGTCAGGGAGCAGCAAGGGCCAAGCTGCAGAAGACAAATGTCTGTAAGGACAAGAATGGAAGCGGAGACTCCATGACACATATCTTCAGCTGTACTCCTTACAAGAGGACTAGGTCACGGCAGAATTTTCATCAAACAAAATGATCCATATCCTCCCTTTGCATACGAAATAAAACCTATGCTGAAGTACACGGAGTCGATTTAGGATTAAATGAAGACTGTGAAACAACATGAGGTAGAGTCCCAGTGCCATAAAAAGTTAAAATCAACTTGTGTGATATGTACGTAGTGTCTTTGTGGCACCAGTTGTACTTTCCTGGGAAAATGGCCAAGGATTTTATAAAGGCAGTTCTTGACCATGTGAAACAGATGAGAAGCTCTCTAACAGTTAATAAACTTCCTCATCTTGTGTTTGAGTCATCAAACTAGAGTGTCTGTGACCTCTAATTCAAGGTCTTTTAAGTCTTTGCCCATATTCTTGGCTACTTTTCCTATCACTGAAACCTAACAAGTATATACAAATAATGAAAATAATAAAATAATACATATCCAGAAGACTGTATTCCTATGTTTACAGTGAGAATCTGACAAAAGAATTTCTTCCTAAGCTTTTATTGTATTTTTACAATTGTATTTTTATCAGTCAGCTTTTTTGATTTTTCTCATGTATGCTGTGGTGGGTCTGGCGGTGAACCCACCACAATGCACATAACTGCTGGTCAGAACATGAAAATCTCAGATCTTGAAATATAATTTCATGAATGTTATTCAGCACAACAGTCTGAAAATTCATGTGAGTAGAAATACATTTCTAATGTTGTTGAATGCTGAGACATTTATGCTATGGGTTAGCATGCATGTCAAAAGAAAGGTTTGGGAAAGACAAAAGGCTGGTCTTGTGCTTTTTGATTTCTGAGGAATTAAATTATTATTAATCAACACACATTTTTATATACCTTGACTGTAGAGATTAAGGAGAAAGACCATAAATCTTGTGAGAGAGAAGCTGATGATGGTCTTAAAGGACATATTCTCCAAATACTTTGCAGATCTCAAGACTAACAAAAGGACACAGTACTTCACAAAAAGGAATTAAAATGTTCCTCTCTTCCCTGCCTGCTTCTCCAGTTGGAAGCCAGGGATGTTTTTCAGCCAGAAAGCCTTTGCCTGCAGGGGAACATAAGATTATGAATCTGTTCTTCCATGAAAAGCCTATGTGAAAATAAGTGTATGCTAAAATTTCTCAAAATAAATGGTAATGTATTATTTGAAATATGAATTTAAATTTGGATTGTCCTGATCACATCACGAACAACAGAATGTCACAGCGGAAACACACACAGCACACTGTCCAGATGTATAGCAGGCTCACTGAATGTAAAGGAAGTTTGCTGTCAGGAGTCCTCAACTGTATCAGCAGTTTGGGATGTGACCAGTGCATAGCCCGGGGGAAGGGGAAGTGTTGCTGCCGAAGGTCACTGTGCTAATGCCTGTGCTGTCTGGATACAGACCAGCTACGTGTTCCTGTGAACTCTACTGAGGTGTGTGTAGCTGTTTTGGAATCCGTGCAACCCACAATTCTCTTAGCACAGAGCTAAACCTGGCATTATTGCTAGAGATGGTTTTCTGGCCAGAATTCCTGGCAAGACTTTGAAGGAAGAACTTGCTTTCAAACAGCTGATACAAGAATATAATAAATGATTTCTTGCAGCAGAGAGCACAGTAAACCATTGTCGAACTGCAATGGGAAAAAAATATGGCATTTGTGAAGAGAAACTAAGTATTACATTGTGCTGGTTCTTTACTGTCAAATGTTTAAAAAATTAAAGCAAAGTACAAATTCTGTGATTGGTGGTGTTGCCTTTGACTAGTTTGTTTGTTGTTTTTGTAGGGTTTTTTTCACTTAGCATTAACCTATCTCTTTTTAGTGCAGGAAATATCATTAAAATGTTGTTTAAAACTATTATAGATTTAATTTTATGCATCACCGGTGAAAGGCTGGTTCTACCTATCCTAATAGACAGTTTTTTGGCAAAGACTCATGGTATGAAAATAATTCCTTCTGGATACATAATTTTTAAAAAAGTGATTGGCAAACCAGACATCACAGAAAGTTAGATAACAAGCACATACTGAGGCCTCTCCATAGTATGGTCTGGGCGTGTCAGAAGCATGTGCCCACAGTCTGGAGCTCTGAGTTCAGATATCATTGACTGTGGGCAGATTATGGTGAGAGATAAATAGTTTCTGTCTGTTATGCTTCTTTCCTGAAAGCTTGTATTTCCATGATAAGAGGACATAAAGAGCCTAAAAGTGCCTTTTAAAATTTCATGGGCTGAAGGGAGGAGAAAGTGTCTGAGGTGTCTGTACTCCTTCGTGAAATGTGTGTCACTAGATAAAAGGGAGGAAGCAAATGCAAACCAAATGAGTTCTGAAGTTCTGCACAACTTTTGTTTCCACTCTGGTACAGGCCAGATAGATCCTATTTCATTTTTTATTAAAACTCCTACTGAACTTTTGTGAATTAATATTAGGGATGAATGTATTTTGTGTAGAAAACTGCTGTAGAATAACTGAGGAGAACGTGGCTGCGAATGACAGTGGGAGTGTTTTTATTTCATCTAAGTTTGAAATAGGAGAACTGGATAGACTGCTGAAAGCAACTCCAGCAATGCAATATCCAGTATCAGGAGAACAAAATCCTTTTGTTTCCTGACCTCGACCTCATCAAACAAACCAAGAGAAAAGTGTTATTGAGCCAGAGGAATCTCTTTACTGGAATGAACACTGAAGCTCTACGATGGCATCTTACAGCATAGAAGACACTGGAACAGAGCAGACCTGTTCTGGAAAAGAGAAGCAGCAACCATGCACAGTTGGCAACAAACTCAACAGAAAATGAACTTGCATGACCTACAGAGTAAACTGTCAATAATTTTGATTCCTTTATTTAGCTGACAGCTATACTTAAAATGCATCTCAGCTATACTGACATTAGATGTTTTAAGGACTCTTTAACTGACATGTACATTTAATTCTGTGTGAAGTGGTCAAGTTAAATATGCTTGTGCCTTCAAAAATGCATGATATGGTTGAGTAAGAGAAAAGTATCTATCCCAAATTAATGTTAATTTTCTATACTGCTGTAATATCAGAGACTTTCTTTAGTACTTATGCTTCATGTTTCCTACCAAACAGGTTTCAGTATATAAATATTCTTTTATTCTATATCTTGATATGCATTCTCTGGTATATGTAACTAATCATCTAAGATATGTACTTTGCCTCTTGACTGGATGATATACTTCCAAAATAGGAAAAATATAGTGTATTATATATAATGCATTCTTTTGTTAGATCCTTGTATTAATTTCTTTATTTATATTAAGCTTTATGATTTTTCTAGCATTTATGAGTGTTTTTAATAGAGATTAGTGTAAGTAACAGCAGCCAACTGAATTCTCTACTTTTTATTCAAAACCACTTGTTATTAATAAAAATATAAATATACTAAGAATGATCTTTCAAATTATATTCCAATATATTATCGAGATTTTTCCACAGTTTGTTCATGTTTCTAAGATATATGTACAAGAAGACATAAGACAGAAAGAAATTTTTTAATAAAAGGAATTTTTGAAAGCTATAAAATATAGTTCTGGTTTATATCTTTAGTGAAAAAATTGTTATAAATTACAAGATGGGATTTATTATCTGAAAGCACTGATACACTGTGACTTTTCATAGATGCATTTCATCCAGTGGGTGAACTACCCACACCAAAAAATTACCAACTTCAACAAAACATGCACCATAAATCATACGACCCTTCCTCACACCTGCACAAGAGTTGGGTAAGCAGCTGAATCTTGCAGGGTGTCCCGAAGGTCATCGTCTCACCCTCAGGCTCTCATACACCACAGGAGTGAAAGCAGGTGTCCCGCACACCTCGGCTTGTTCTCCCTAGTGTGACATTGTGCCTCTTGGGTCCGACACAGTTCCTTTGGTATGCTTGACAATGTCATGCCCTCTCATACACTTAAGGAAATTGTTCATCTAGGAGGGGAAAAAAAAAATCGATTATCTGTAGCTTCTCTGCAGCTCCCTGAAGGACTAGACGTGATACCTTGATAGACTCAAGGGATCAACCCAGTCTAAGCAGCATGTCATTTTCCAGGCATCTAAGGAGATGTAGGTGTATAGCGTTTTCTATAGTTAGATCTGACTTCAGCAATCCTTTTTTTAGTGTCTGAAATTGAACATCCTCTTGATATTTAAATTCTGAATGTTATTGTCTCTCCTGACCAGCACTGATACCACAAGCTGATATATTGGATACCTGCTGAAAGAGCATTGACAATTTGTTGGATTCTGAACAAATTTTAATGCTACAAAATTAATTTATGAGTTTGTTCTCTTTTCACAACCTGTTCTCCTCCTCCACTGCTACTGAGCCCTGTTATTCTGGATTACATGTGGCAAAAGAATAGAATGGCAGATGGGGCTGCTCCATATTTAATGCCTTCAGGGAGAAGAACACAAGGGCATGCAGAGCACATGTGTGGTCCAACAGCAGTCTGTCAAGGCAAACCCTCAGAAATGTGGGAATCTAGTGCCACAAGAATGACTTCTGGTGCAAGAAGGCTCACTATTGTCTTATGAATTTATGAAGCATTCAGTGTGACATTTCATAAATCAGAGACATTGCTCAGGAGGCTGGGGAAGATTTGGAAGAGAAGGCAAGTGAAGAGGGATACCATCAGCTCTCCCTGTTCCTCCAGTGCTGGGAGGTGATACTGTGGATGGGCACTAACAGTACAAAAACTAGATCATAGTTATATTGAATCTCAGAAGCTGTACTTCGATGTACTAATTTACAGAGACCCTGAGAGCAACACAATTTTTATAATGACCTGCTTCATTATGTTCATATATCCTTTGTCTCTGGGTGGTGGTGTGTAGTTTACTGATCTTCATAAAATCTTTTACCTTAAAAGCAGTGATTTGACTGGTGAGACTGGGTAATACAGAACCCTGAGCAAGCTGTACAGGTGGAAGACCTTTTCCCTTTCCAATATACTCTTCTCCAACCTTCAAAGCAGTCTCACTATAAACAGAACACTTCCTGGACCTCAGCCTGCTCTGTCTGTTTAGCTTCACGAGTTGGGGAAAAAAAAGGGACTTAGCTTCTGGGCCAGTCATGAGGGGATGACATGTATTCCTTCCTTAGATGAACAATAGTAAAAAGGAAATAAAGGCATATGTCTGCTGCAGCACACATATATTTTAAGAGCTGAGATGATTAAGTGGGAGCCTGCAGAGAGCTGAACTGCTGCTGTGGCATCTGCCGGAGCAGAAGTGGAAAAGCTCTGAGAAGAGCCCATGCCCTGGGGTGTGCGTAGGGAAGTTGGTTTGGTGCCTGAGTAAGTCAGAACTGTCTCTAGAGCGTATACAAACAGCAGCAGTCTCAGCCAGCGGGCAGAAACCACGAATACGCGGCGAACACTTAATGCATCCTGGACAGCACGGCAGAACCGAGCAGCCCTCTTCTGCCGAGTGAGAGCTGCAGTCTGCATTCAAACAACAGCATCACACAGGCACTTCATTAACTAGGGAGTACATGCTCTTGTCTTCGTCGCTGCTGATCCGCAATTATCACTTCAGCGGGCTGACAAGGCAGCTGATGGCGGCCCCGCAGGACAGCTGCCGAGCCAGAGCCGCTGCTGTCGCAGAGCAGCCCGGCGGGACACGCTCCGGGCGCCCGGGGGAGCGCGGCTGTGGAGAAGCGCGACGTCTTCTGAGCCTTCTGCAGTGACACCTGCCGTCGGCTCCGCGCGTGGGGATGGATTTCAAACGGTGATTTTCACAAAGAACTCTGATCTTTTGCATGTAGGTCTTCTGAAGACCCTAAAGATCCGCCTGCCGGCCGGATAACTTCAACCCGATATTCCAAATAAACCTGCTTTCATGCTCTTCTGTCATCCTCCCTATAACAAAACTAATATTAACATTACCAATTTTACTGTTTCATGCTGACTAGCAGCAGCAGTAGCAGGAGGTTTGTAACACAGCTTACTGGTAAGTCACCGTGCCAGGCAGAGAAAAGGTCTCCGTGCAATCAAACTTGAGCTCTCACTTGTTTTAGTGTTGTTCTGCTCTCCACGGCAGCAAAATATTATATTCAGATCCTGGTGCTTGTTTTATCAAATATCATGTCTCAGCATTTGTGTTTTCCTTGTCCCATTTCTGCTCTGGTACTCTTGTGTTCTCAGGTTGCAGTTGTTCAGCTGCGTCTTCTGAAGATAGCACGGATAGAAATATAATCTGGAAAGCTCACCAGAGCCATCTCTCCCAACAGTCTATAACTTGCTCTTATCCTGCAGCCAAATGACCTCACTTTTTAATTAAATTACATTACAGAAGGCCAACTCGGGTTTAGACATCAGAAATCCAGAGCTTGATGATTATTTGCTCTTTCCATCATTTCCTGCTGAGAACTGTGGTTTTGAAAATGTTAACTTTCTCTGAACAACTTTGCCCATTTCCAAACAATGATGAATTTATCCTTAAAATGGAATAGGGAATTAAAATGACAGAAAATTTATCATTACCAGATTGTAATGGGTTGACCCTGGTGATGCAGAAACCCAGGACACAGATGCACACAATATATTATCTGAGGCTGTACTTATTAACATAGATAGTTCCCTTATTACATTAATTTTACATGAAGATACGTGGAGTCTGTCATCTGGAATTGTAACTACATTGACATACAACACCCAGAGTCACTTCTGACAAGCATAAGCCTCCAAGTTTCCCCAACTCCATACTAGAATAAGCCCTGGGCACCCAGTAGCCTCCTCCCTATGCCCTGCTTTCCATGCAGAAGTAGGCAACGTGGGGCCCACATGTAAGCAATGCTGCAATCCCAAGTAAATCCGGTCTACCTGTAGTTGTCTCTACAGTTGTGTTGCAGCAAATGCCAATGGATAAGTATATGTAAGGCTGTAATACTGTGATACATCACCAGGAACAAGTATGTTCTCCTACTTGCCTAGTCTTTTAAAGAGTCAGCACCAGTGCAACACAGGTAATGAGTATGAACTAGCGAAACGCATGTGTTGTTGTATTGTCTTTGTTAAAGAATGGCTATAGCTCCCTATAACATACGGCCTTACATAGTAACAGCACATGGAAATTGAGGTTGGATGTGCGGCAGTACTCCTGTCTCACATGTGCAAGGTAGTCTATAATTACAGGGCTGCAGACTTTCTTTTTTTCCC
Organism: Grallaria varia; assembly: GCA_013396735.1. NCBI lineage: Eukaryota > Metazoa > Chordata > Aves > Passeriformes > Formicariidae > Grallaria > Grallaria varia. Next base: position 95,727 of record VWZG01009033.1, read on the forward strand.
AACAGATTCAGATACTGTGAAGCCCTCCCATGACAAACATGACTACTTTTTTCTTAGGCAAATATTATTAGGCACCTGGAATCCTAAGTGCCCAAAACTGAATTAGATGCTTTACATTATATTAGACAATACAGAAAAACTTACAATTTTCAGTTAACATTGATTTTTAAAGTATTAGTTCATGTAACACCTGTTGTTGAAATTCTTTCTCTGTTCAGTAAAGTAGATTGTGATGTTTCCCATCTTAACTGTTTGATAAACAGCTTTGTTTGGTTTCTGTGTGTTTCTGTCCAACAGAGGAAGTGACTGGGAAATTAAATGAACCTGCACAATTTCCTGGACTGGACTCTGCTTTGTTTGCTTATTTGATCACATATTTAGTTGTCTCATGGTGTCCATATAAGGCAGGATGATAATCCTTGCCATGCAGTTCTGTAAGAAATCAGAAATAACTGAAGGAACTCATTTTGGAGAAAGATATTGTTAAACAAGATTATTAGAGGACTTTTACACAAAGATTATGCCACTATTACAATCATAAGGCAATAGTGGTAACTGTAATCATAATCCAGTGAATTCCAATCTTCATGAGAAAAGCTATTATTTCTAAATTATCTGAAACATATATATATGAAAATAGTTCACTATTTTTTCTAATACTGAGGATTGCATTAGAAAGATAATGACGACTTCTTTCTTCAGGAGGTTTAAGAAATCTGAAGGATCTGTTTATAACAAAGATATGCTGCTGGTGTTCCTTCTGGAGAAGTGCTGAGTATATATCCCTGTCTTTAAATAGAAAGGATAATTGCAGCATTTAAAAACACTGAGAGCATTCTAAATAGGAAGGAATGATGATTCTGTGGTTAAAGTATACGAAAAATAGAATATCTGGATTTTATTCCTCGACTGGACAGATACTTCCTTTAGAACCTGGGGTAAAATGTTTCATCTGTGCCTGTCTACATTTCCATATTTTATTCTGAATAAAATGAGGATTCTAACCCTTTTCTGCCTCAGAATACTAAAAATATTTGTGCAGGCACAGACATCCTGAGATGGAAGGTGTTATCTGACTTATTATAAATGGAAACACAGGATATGGCTACATAGGCTCTCAGTTAAGAGCAGATCTAATCACCCAGAGGAAACCCAAGAAATAGAGTCAACAAAACTCATTCTCAAAGGCTCCAGTTACTACCCAATTGTATCTCTCGTGTGTATTTATGTCTGCCTCTGGGAGCCTGATTCTGTAGAATATGCTTTTAACTGCAACAGATTTTCAGGAGGGAGGAAGTGTTGAGATTAATTTATAATCCACTAGATATTATATTTAAGAAAACTTTGAACAGTATAACATAAAAGAAATTACCTACAGAAAAATGGCCATGCCTCAGGACAATGAAACGCTCTTGGAGGTAGGAACCAAATGTGAGATCTAAGAATTGGCAGATCTTTGCAGCTTCAGTGCTGCTCCTTTTGTGGAGAGTCTCTCTTACTAGCAGATCAACAGTGGTAATAATAAGGTGTACTTGGAAATTCTATAGCTTCCTCTAATCTGAGCATCTGGGAGCATGTAATGTAGGCTTGGATTCACAGACATTTACAAGGCTAAAACCCAGAAAATTTTTTAACAGCTGTGAGGCCACATATTCCTACATCCCTTCATAAATTCAGGCCCTAAAAGTCACTCTCTTAGACCAATTTATTGCACCTCTTAATAGAATACAGTAGTTTTTTAACCAGGCATAGAAAAATGATTCAATAGTTTAATGAAGGAAACAGAGAAAAATGCCATATTCACTAATGTAGATACAAGGGATATGAATCATCAGGCTAGAATGTGGCAGGCAGGAACACAAGGAATTGTCCTTATTCTCTTGAGAAGGCTGTGGATTGAAGTTTGTTTATATCTTTCCTTACGAATACAGAGTAATATACACAGACTCCTCCCAGCAGTGTGAATGAAGTCAGTAATCTTCAAGAATTGTAACAGAAAAAAGCCCAGGCTGGTATGAAATGAACTTTAGGAGACGGATGATCAGCTTCATGAATATGAAGAGTTCACTAAAGTGAATAGCAATTTTTCTTCCAATATTTGCAGAAAGATGAAGCTTAAGATGCATTCTGCAGGTGATATTGTTAACTTGACAGTCATTTTTTTCTGGAAGTATGATACACATTGTTACAAAGTGACTAATTGCCATAATCAAAATAAACCTGCAGGAAAGAAAATTGTTTCCTTCTCTTTTAAACAGTTTATCCTATACATTTAATGCAACTAGAGACAGAGCTAGTACATAATTTTCTTGACTAGTCCATTGGAAAGGAAAAAATTAGCATCATGATAAACTCTCCGAACACTGAGAGAAGAGCAGAAAAATCAATGAACACTTTAAAAAGCATTACAGAGTGAAATTTTCAGACTGACTCCTTAAAGAGTATACTGCCAGAAAACTGACTAAATACAGTTAGTTCAAATACAGTCATAAGATGACATTTTCTTATCAGCTCATGAATATTTCTGACATTTAAAACAAAAGCACGGGGAGAATTAGTTCCTCCTTTGCCAACTAGTTGCTGTCTCCTCTCCCCTGTGATATAAGGAAAGACCCAGACTTTGACCTTGAGTCTTTCAGCTCACACAGATGCGAGAGTTGCTCTTGGAATGAGAAATAAATGAATGACTAAACAAAGCAAGGTCATTAAAATAAAATAGTACTATTAAACCCCCAATCATGACCTTTTTTTTTTTTTACATAGTGAAATTAGATAAAACAGTGCCACCAAAAAAAAAATAAAATTCAAAACCTCAAATTATCTTGTCATTCCTGCTTGCACAGTATTTCAATGCTCTGTAGAGCTTTACTATTGACTTATGCTGTATTAAATGAGTTATGTTTGCCTAGTGATATCATCACATTTATAGAAATAATTTCCTTGCAAATACATTAGTACATCTTTTTTGATTGATTTTTTACTTCCCATTTTTTTAATTCAGTGTCTTATTTTTATAGTTGCCCCTTACACATCTTTGTCTAGGGCTGACAAAGATCAAAAGCCTTTGCTCTAAAATACTGAAGTCAGACATGGTCAAAACTGCTATTGAAAAGCTGATGAAACTTATATGTTTGTAAATATTAACTCAGTGTTATTATAGAGCTCCATTCCAAAATTACTGCCCTGCTTTTTAAAATTAAATAGTTGTCACAAAGTGGCTTTAACTTTCAAATTTCTTTACTGAAGCTCCATATGGATAACACGACTGTGATGCAGGGACAGCAATAGGAACTAAGAAAATGTCAGGCAGTTTTACTGGGCTTGTTGGAATGCCTCATTGCTGGCTGCAGCCATACTGTTCTTTAGAAATATGTATAACGCTGTCCACTTCTGTGTGATCAAGAGCATTTAATATTGAGTGGGCTTCAATGTGTGTGTGTCTGTGTATCCTCATGTTGGAAAGGAATCCTGTTTATGAATAAGTAGTACTGGACTGACAAAAATGAAATTTATCAGACAGCCAAGGCACCACCAAAAGAAAGACAACTGTTTTGAGATGCAAAACATCAATACTACTTACAGTTTATAATATAGCTAGCATTCATCTAGATAGCTAGTATTATTTATCTAAATCCTGCCCCTGTACTCAGACCCAGTGAGGCCAATTTGGAGTGCTGTGTCCAGTTCTGGGCTCCTCAGTACAAAAGGGAGCTCCTGGTGCTGGTCCAGTGGAGGATGACAAAGATTATTAGGAGATTGGAGCATCTCTCATATGAGAAAAGGCTGAGGGATCTGGGCCTGTTCAGCCTTGGTAAGAGATGACTGAGAGGGGACCTCATCAATGTAGATAAGTATCTGAAGGGAGGGTATGAAGAGGATGGAGTCAGGCTCTGCCTGGTGATGCTAAGCAATAGGACAAGCAGCAACAGGCAGAACTTTGAACACACCAAGTTCCACCGGAACATGAGGAAGAACTTCTTTACTGAGCAGGTGACTGAACACTAGAACAGGTTGCCCAAAAAGGTTGTGAAGTCTCCTGCACTGGAGATATCAAGGAACCACATGGACACAGCCCTGTGCAATGTGTTCTAGGATAACCTTGCTTAAGCATAACCCACTGTAGTCCCTTCCAACCTTACACATTCTGCAACTCTGTAATGTAAAATTGTTATTTTATTGTAAATATTGAAAAGAAATCCCAAATAAAAATTTCCTTATTTTTGCCCTTATATAGTTTAAATCATAGTTTCTGGCATCCCCTAAGTATTGGGAAACACGGCGGACTTTCTGTAGGTGTATGACATTATGGAGCACACTTCAGGCTTCTCAGTCAACAGAAGAACAGCTGAAGTGAAGAGCTCTGCAAATGGAAAGGTGGTAGTAATATTGAAAGTCCCAACAAGTAGGCTGCAATGCAGAACTAACACATGCAGGGAGGTTAGACTACATCAAACTCTCTCTTAATGTGAGCCCCACTTGTGCACAGGGACAACATCTATCGGAAACCAAGTCTCAGAACATCATCCTAAAACATACGGCCTTTCAAAAATTATATCTGTGGGAACCTTCAACAACCTTTTAACGCTACAGACTCAGCATAGCAGGGCTCTAGGACGTTATGGGGTTGCCTCTGTGGAAAATATATGCTTAGGTACAGAAGCCAAATGGTGCTGAAGCCAGAAGAGGCCCAGCTGCTGTACCTCCAGGGCTGCCATATGCTAAGTAAGGCACAGACAGTATCCTTCACTGTCTCCAGCCACTATAATTCTTGACATTGGTTATATGACACGTAAAACAAGTCTGTCCAGCCCAGTGAAATGCTGGAGGGGTTAGCATGATTCTCTACTGATTTTTGTGTGCCTCACAAACAGCTAGAGCTATCTTTTATATGTGCCTTGCAGACATAACCAAAAAGGAGTTCAGAAAATCAGAGCAATTAACCCTTGGGGTTTTTTTCTGTAAGGGTAAGAATCTTTTCTTAACATTATTGCTTAGATTTAGGCAGCTTAAGCCCCAAAGGGATGATGATGCCCTCCAGACTGATCTTGTGCTGAACATAAACACAACTCAGTAGCTTCTGTGTCAGTTCATATCTGGTCACTAGGCCTGTAACAGAATCCTGATTTAAAATGCTTCAGATATGGAGAAAGTGCCATGCTTTTAAACATCTCTCTCTACAGATTGAATATCTTTATTGAATTAAAACCATCATTTTTTTTCTAGCCTTATTTTGGCAAGCTTCAGCTTCCATCTCCTGCTGGATCTCATTGCATGTTCTTCTGTTATAATGCTATTTACTATCAGAAATATGATCTTTAAGTAGCAGCTCTGAACACAAGTCTCTAACCTCCTATGGATGAACCAATTCCTCTGTATGACATTGTCATACTTTTAAAAGCACACATTTAACTGGGCTAACTGATGAACTTTCTGTACTATGAAAAATCTGAGCAGCAATTAATTTTTTTTTTGTCCAATGCTGAGAGAACAAGCAGCAAGGTGAACTAAGCTTGTAGCGACACAGTAAGAAAATAGTTTATATTTTTTTCTTTCTCATTTTTCAATGAGATTTTTGAAGCTAATTTAAGCAATCATACTGGAGTTGGTAAAACCACAATTAGCTGCATGTGCTAGCAACCTGCCTTGCCAGAATTAGCATTTCTAAAAGGATTGCAGGAGTAAGTCTTTCCGTTAAGAAAAAAGCAAGGAGACCTGTAAGCAGTGAAACTAATGAAACTTAGTTTCCTCTATTTCCCATCAATTTGCATGCCTCTTGTCTGACTACTTTCTGACTACTTTCTGCATTATTTCCAGAGTTCTCTGTCCCTTACACTTTCAGTTTTTTCATCATCCATCAATCAGGCTGGGCAAGACGTAGCCGGTACCGTAGGCAGCTCAGAGCTAAGGTATATAACTACCTGTTCAGAGTGTGCATACTGATCAGCTGATTGGCTAATAGTGAACATAATCGGGAGAACTAAGTTCCCCAAACCCTTCTTTTCAAGAGGGCACTGACTTGGACCTTAGTACTCTCAGCCACTGAATTTCATAAAATATTTATTAATATCCTTAAGGACTCTATCCTTCTGCTAAATTTGTTTAAAATTGGTGAACAGATCCAACAGTTACAAGGAGGCACTGACACATGGAGTAACTGCATTAGGAATGTAGTTACTTAGGAAAAAGAGGCTACAAGTGAAAGAATACATTCTCAGTACTGTAACAGAATGGTTGGCTATTGCAATACTTCAGAAGTATAACATAAGATGTGGCTGTGCAAATGAGCACATTTCAATGGCATGTTCTCATTGTGCCGCTCCATCCTGTGTTCTGATTCCAGAATGGTGACACAATTGTCATAGCTGAAATTACTAGTGCAATCAAAAAGGCTCAGTAATAACACTTAAAAGCAGTAACAGGAAATTTGTGAGGTTCCCTTGGAATGTAAAGGTTCTATAAAGCAAAACCACTTCCAAGTATAATTGCCAACTTTTTTTTTTTTTTTATGTGAGCAACCATATTTGCTGCTTGATAGATTGACACCTTCCATGATGAAATCTAAATCTGAAGTGACCATCAGCAGTGGTGAGTCACCAGACCTTTGTAGGGCAGCTGTGTTTGCTTTGGGTGGAAAATGGAACAGAAATTCTGCTGCTCAGTTTAAAAAAAAAAAATAGTCACGCCATCTTTTAAATCTGTCTTTCAGAATTATTGGAAATGCAGCTTACAATCCCCCCATATTCACATGGGATAAAGTTCTGGTAACTTAGCAAGTTTTGGGTCCTCTCTTACTTCTCAAAAGAATCTAAAGAATGTATGACTAAGATTTGAAGAGTTCTAACGTGAATAACAAAACTATGGTTCTACTATAGTATTCCAAGTAACAAAACCCCATACATCCTCAATGTGTTTCAGTTCTTAGCTTTGCCACTGTGATTTGTTTCTAGCAGTAATGGTAGATATTGTTTACATCTATAATGTTCTCATAATGAAAATCCTTGTGCCCATAGAAGGCATACACACAAAACTGTGGCTGCACAGAGACGATGAAGCCAATAGGGGCTGCCAGAAAGCCATGTGTTGCACAGCAGGAATTAATCTGTTCACAGTCAGTGGTGCACCAAGCCCACTTGCAGCATTCCAAATTACCTCTTAGGGGACAGAGCAGAGATGGGTTATGCGGGGCTCTGGCAGAACAGGGAGAATAATTATTCGCTAAATATGTATTTTGGGCCAGATTCAGCACGAATTTAGTGAAGAGAGGGAAGACAGGCATCTCGGAAGGTCAGTGTCTATGTTAGGGATGACATGGCTGAGGAGCAGGTCAGGGGAGCGGTGCAGGCCTGCCATGATCTCTGCATGGCCTGGGACACACAGACGCACGGCCCAGCAGTGTGGAGATGTGTGGCTCAGGATCCTCACACACTCTTCCAGATCTGCACTGATCCAGAGCTGCTTCTGTGTGGAAGAGCCACCAACCTGCGCAGCAAGTCACGGGAAGTGCAGCCACTTCACTGCTGGCTCTGCTCTGAGGGGCAGTGAGCCTGATCTTCCCCCAAGTAATTTACAGTGTTCAGTTACTTCTACAGACTTTAGGGGAAAAAACCTTAGATACTCAAGTTACCTATAAATTTAGTAGGGAAATTGCTAGTAAAAATGCTTAACAAGAAGCTGAAAACATCCATCTTTAACCTTCTCTGTAGTTAGCCTACTGTGAATGTGAAATACAAGGTACTGATGTAACTGGGTGGCATTTAATGGGTAATGATAGAAAGGAGTTGAGGTTTGAAGATCCAATGGTTATTCTGCCTGTACGTTCCCTGAGTTTGTACTTGAGAATTCTTGTTGTACCTGTGTTCCTTCTCAGCATCTCTGTTATGTTTGTGAGGAGGGGATGGCTTCAGGAGGAGCTGAAGGGTTCTGTTTATATTATGTAATGGGTGTATGATGGAAGTGCACTTAGTGCTAATGTGGGATTCCTCTGCCTCCGTGTCTACACTAGGCAATCCCGTGCCTGAAGTCCTCCGTAAATCCTCCATCAAGGATTGTTTTCTCTTCTGCCTGTGACGGCCTTAGAAGGCCTCCATCCTCTCCAGTTGTTAAACATTTATGCTGAAGTGAATTTGAGCTGTGATGGAACGTGACGCCGGAGTTTGCGGGGCTGTTCCAGCACCGCGGATGCCCATGCCCATGCCCATACCCATGCCCATGTCCATTCCTATTCCCGTTCCCGTCCCCGGGCTCAGCGGAGCGTTCCCGGTCTCCCCGCAGCCGCGAGGGCGGCGCCTGCGCCGGAACCGCCGCGCGGGGCGTTGTGGGCGCTGCGGCCGCGGCGTTCGGCGGGCGCTGTTAAAATGGCGCCGTAGGCGGCGGCGGTAGCGGGAGGTGTTGCTGGTCCCTGCGCCGCCGAGCGGGCGCCGTGGCTTCACCTTCTTCCTTCTGCCATCCCGCCCGGCCTCCAACCCTGCCGCCCGCTCCCCCCGCCACCTTCTGCCTCCCGCGCGGCCATGGCGACTCCGGACCAGAAATCCCCCAACGTCCTGCTGCAGAGCCTCTGCTGCCGCATCCTGGGCAAGAGCGAAGGTAACGGCGGCCCCCGCGGGCGCGGCTGCCCCGAGGGGCTGCGGGGGTGCCGGCCCGCTGTCCGCGGCCCCGGGGACGGCCGGTGCCCCCGGGCCGTGCTGAGGGGCCGGACCCTTGCGGCGGGAGGCACGTTGTGGCGGCTGCGTGTCCTCCTCCTCCTGCTCCCCCCGAGCGCTCGGCCGGCTGCTCAGGGCGCTGCTCAGGGTCCTGGGGGGTGCGGGGCCGAGCGGGGGTCGTGGGCGCCGTGAGGAGCATCCGCCCTCCGGCGGTGCCTGTGCGAGTGCAGGCATTGGCGTGCGCCGGGTCCTCTGCAGGTCCTCCGTCTTGATGCTGCGCTGATCCCCCAGCAAGGAAATGAATCTCTTGCCGGTTTGCGTTAAGTTTCTCGCTTATAGTCAAGGCAAAGACTGTTTTTAGTAAGCAGTCCGAGGGTGGAAAGGAAGAGGTGCATCTGCTGAGTCTCCTTTTTAAGCTGATGTGTTTATAAGTGTCGCTCACTAGACGAATTCATTTAAAAGCTTTTATTATGCCTGTTCTCCCGTATGAGAGACGACTGTCTCCCTCATTAGCAGTAGTTGTTAAGGTTTTAAGTCTTTTTTTCTCCCTCTATGCCACTCTCTTCTGACAAGTCCCTCCTGGTTACTTATAGTTGTATTTCCTTGACAGTAACTACTAATTTTGAGTATTGATCTGTTGTAAAGAATTCGGTTCAAAATTACTAAAATGTGGTCTATATGTGAATTACTGCTATCTTAGAAATCTAGAAAGTAACTAGCAAGGTACAAATACCCCTGTCTCTCCAACTTTGTTTCTGCCTTTTGGAAACAGCCCCTGGTGATTTCACACCCCATCACTGTCTTTGAGCTGGAAAGATATGGGTTTAATGGATGAACTATTTGATGGATAAGGAACCAGCAGGATGGCCACATGCAAAGAGTTGTAATCAATGTCTTGATGTCAAAAGAAAGATCAGCAGAAGGTGGTATCCCTCAGAGGTATTGGGACTGATGCTGATCGATATCTTTACCAATAACATAGGCAGTGGGATTGATTATGCCCTCAGGAGATTTGCAGGTAGCACCAAGCTGAGCAGTGCTGCTGAAATGCTGGAGGGAAGGGATGTTGTGCAGAGGGACCTTGACAGGCTTGAGGAGTGGGCCGATGTGAACCTCAAGGTTCAGCAAAGCCAAATGCAAGGTCCTGTACCTGGGTCTGACCAATCCCCCATGTCAGTACAGACTTGGGGAATGAATGGAGTGAGAGCAGCCTTGCAGAGAAGGACTTGGGGCATTAATGAAAAACTGGGTGTGAGCCGGCAGTGTGCATCCCAGAAAGCCAACTGTAGCTTGAGCTCCTTAAAAAGAAGCATGGACAGCACGCTGAGGAAGTTCTTCACTCTGCCTTTGTGAAACCTATCTGCAATACTGTGTTCAGGTCTGGTGTCCCCAGTACATGGACGATGTGGACCTGTTAGAGCAGGCCCGGAGGAGGGCTATGAAACTGTCAGAAGGACATAGTACCTCCCCTACAAAGCAAGTCTGAGGGGTTTGCGTTGTTCATCATGGAGAAGAGAAGGCTCTGCAGAGACCTTATTGTAGCCTTTCAGTACTTAGGAAGAGCTTACAAGGAAGACAGACTTTTTCCCAAGGCCATCACATTCACACCAGTTTATTACTCTAAGGTGCTATCATAGTCTGCTTTTAAAGCTGTTTCTTGCCTTTAACACACTTTGGAATTTTTTTTTCCTAATACAATTGGTATATGTTCTTGTTTAAGTACTCTTCAAACATTTACTTTATTGTGCTAGTTCTAGTTCCAAAAAGGAAAAAAAGTATTGAAAATAGTTTGTCTTGCTTTATTGGAGTAGTGGATGCCTTTTTGAGGACGTTTTTTCTATTTTGCATAATCCTATTTTCTTCACGACTCTTTTTTTCTTAGGTTTAGAAGGCACTGCAGTCTAAATGCAATCTAAGCTTGTTTATTGGTAGTATCTTATCTGGGTCTGTGATACTTACAGAAATTAGAGCACGAGAACAGAAACAGAGACCTCTGTTTATCAATCAAGATCTGACTACTGAGGAGAGGGGATTCACTTCTAGCAACTTGGGATCTAGCTTCTTTTTGAAGCCACAGTTTCTATACATCTCAGTATCTCCTGACTGTAATAATAATTTTATTGCAAGCAGTGTGAGCAAAAACATGCAAGATTTTTGTTAATTTTTAAATAAATGTTGAACTTGTTCCTGTGTATTGGGTTTCTATTAATGTAACTTGTGTGTGACTGATGAGAGGGGAAATTTTGCCCAAAATCACAGTAAGTTGTTGCATGCAACCTGTAGCCCACTCATCTGTCCACCTGAGGGACAGACAACTTGTAGTAACAATTTAAAAATTAAAAAAAAGTTGTCTGTCAGATTTATCACATATGTTTTTGTGCATGTAATGGGTGGAAGCCCATCCTTACCCTGCTCTTTATTCCTCTGTTAGGAAGGGCTGTAGTACTGAAACCTCATCCTTTTAATGCAGCAGTTCTCTTGAAGTACAGATGTTAGCTCAGCTATCGACTTAAAGTGCATAGAGGCTGATAAATCAAATGGTCTGTGAAAGTCTCGGTCATGAGAGGCATGTATGGTGCTTGTACTCTAACCCTAACCCTGCCCCCGCAGTTTCTATGTTCCAGGAATAAATAAAGACAATAAGGGAATTTTGTTAGTACTGGTATCCTCTGTGTTGAGGAAGATGCGTATATCCTTACATGGTAAGAAACCCACCAGACAAGTTACTTAGCATCTTGCTGTTTTTCAGGCTTGTAACTTCCTTTCATCACAGGGTAAGTTTGAAGTATGGTATTTGTGTGTGGTTGGTGATCTACAAGCAGCTTCTCCCTTCCTTGTGTACTGGTGAACTTTGGCTGCTTTGTATTCCCTTTTTTGAAGCAAAATTTACAAGTATTACTAGTTTAGTCTTTGGTAAGTAAGTTGTGATGTTCAATTACTTCTACAGACTTTAGAGAAAGAAACCTTAGGTACTTAAGGGACCTTTAAATTTAGTAGGGAAATTTCTAGTAAAAATGCTTAACAAGAAGCTGAAAACATCCATCTTTAACCTTCTCTGTAGTTAGCCTACTGTGAATGTGAAATACAAGGTACTGATGTAACTGGGTGGCATTTAATGGGTAATGATAGAAAGGAGTTGAGGTTTGAAGATCCAATGGTTATTCTGCCTGTACGTTCCCTGAGTTTGTACTTGAGAATTCTTGTTGTACCTGTCTGTGTTCCTTCTCAGCATCTGTGTGTTATGTTTGTGAGGAGGGGATGGCTTCAGGAGGAGCTGAAGGGTTCTGTTTATATTATGTAATGGGTGTATGATGGAAGTGCACTTAGTGCTAATGTGGGATTCCTCTGCCTCCGTGTCTACACTAGGCAATCCCATGCCTGAAGTCCTCCGTAAATCCTCCATCAAGGATTGTTTTCTCTTCTGCCTGTGATGGCCTTAGAAGGCCTCCATCCTCTCCAGTTGTTAAACGTTTATGCTGAAGTGAATTTGTGCTGTGATGGAATGTGGCTTCAGAGGATGTCTGTGGTGGAGCTGTCTTCTCTCTTCCCTGATTTTGAGGCCACCCACCAAGCAGATGTCTTTCTTTGCTTCCAGAACCAGTCAGCTGCTTAGGCCTAGTTGCTGAGGTTTGGTTCTTTTCGCAAACAGCTCCACCTCTGAGGAATTCATTACAAGATCTTCTGAGTTATGTGGAAGAACTTTATATTTGTTTTTAAAAATTATCTACTTCGGGTTTTGAGGTTTTTTTTCTTTTTTGTAGAACTGAGATTTGGAAGCTCTTTGCTCATGTGCTTTTGCCAGTTCCCAAGGAAGGGCTTAAAGCTTCTGCAGGCACCCATTGCAGTTAGCAGGAATTCTCTGTAGCTGAAGGTGTTCGTGTCCTCTCTCTTCCTCATGTGCTGTCAGTATCTAAGAACTAGTGTACTGGTTTTGTATTATCAATCTTCTGTGATTATCCAGGCTATCCACCTCACTTTTACAATTAAACCTGATCTTACAGAGAGCTTGCCTACCTTAGCAGTAGTTTTATAATTTTTTCCCCTCACTCTGTTTGTGGACTCCAGCAGCTGTACGGGGTTGCATGCCTCACTTTGGGCAGTGATCTTAATCCTTCTGACAAAGAACTTCTTGTTCTTAGCTGTCTTTCACAAACCTCATGGTAATTTTGGAGTCTGTAGGCAAAGTTGTTGATGAAAGAATGCTTAGTGCCTCCAATGGAAACAAACTGCATTGCTGTAGATATTCAAGCTAATGCTAATTGGTTTTGAATCCTAAAGAAGATTTTTGTGTATGGAAGTACTGTTGGTGGTGTGCATGCTCTAGAATGTAGTCTTTCTGTCTTCAGAGATCAATTTGCTACCTGAAGTCCATACTATGGCCTTAATTTCATCTCTAAAATGGCAGTAGTAGTTTTGTTATTGCTATTTGGGTTTTTTGAGCTCTGAACTGTTGGAATGGATGTTAAAATTTTATGGCTGGGAGAAAGCATTGACTTCATGCAGAAAGTGATGTGGAAGGCATTTTATCTATGCTAATAACAGCAAATGCAAGATGGTGAAACAGGCAAAAATACACAGTAAGGGAGAGTTCTGAGAAGAGTGCGTGACCAAGTTGCTGCTAGTCCAGTGGAACATTCCTCAAATAAATATGTTTGCTGACAATGCAGCAAGAAACAGCAATATTAACAGAATGAAAGAATAGTTATGTTTCCTGTGCTGTGCTTTAAAGTTTATGGACAACTTCTAAGTAAGGAAAGACATGGGAGTGTGTGCAGCTTGGGCTTTATTTTGTGCTTTTGTTGTTTGATTTTTTTCCTTTGTGGGAAAGGTGTCTGGAGAGTAGAAAAACAGTTAATTAACAATAACCTTAAAATGCTTCAACTAAAAATGTGCATAAATGAAAGAGAAGTCTAAGATAGTTGATTAAATCAGAAGACATGCAAAATTCATTTTTTTCAGGAACACTTCACAAAATCATAGAAAGTCTTCGCTTGGAAGGTACCTTATTTCCTACTCCCCTGCCATGGAATGGGACATCTTCCACTAGACCAGGTTGCTCAAAACCCCATCCAACGTGGCATTAAATACTTCCAGGGATGGGACATCCACTACTTCTCTGGATAAGGTGTTGCAGTGTCTCACCACCCACACAGTAAATATTTTCTTCCTAGCATCTTATCTAAATGTCTCCTCTTTTAGTTAAAAATCCCCTTGTCTTACTACTATCTGCCTGTGTAAAAAGTTGCTCTATCTCTTTTTTTATAACTCTCTTTAAATACTGAAAGGTCTCTGCGTGGTGCCTTCTCTTCTCCAGCTGAAAAAACTCAGCTCTCTCAGCTTGTATTCCTAGGAGAGGTGCTCCCTTCCTCTAATCATCTTTGTGGCCCTCCACTCTGGACTTGCTCTAACAGGTCCATGTAATTCTTGCGCTGGGCACCCCAGAGCTGGATGCAGCATTCCAGGTGGGATCTCACAAGAGCAGGGTAGAGGGGCAGAATCACCTCCCTTGAGCTGCTGCCCACACTGCTTTGGTTACAGCTCAGGATGCATTTGGGCCTTCTGGGCTGCGACCACACATTGCTGGCTCATGTCTGGCATTTCATCCATGGCAACTTCCAAGTCCTTCTCTACAGGGCTGCTCTCAGTGAGTTCTGCCAGCCTATACTCATGTCTGGGATTGCCTCAACCCAGGTGCTGCACCTTGTTTGTCATAACTGAGCTGGTCCTAAAATTGCACTTTTCAATACCAATGTTGTCTAAGGAACAATTGGTTCTGCTTTCAATGTGTGGAGATTCTCGTCAGGAACAAAACAGTAACACTAATGGCATCTGAGACAAGTATTTTAGTTTATCAGTATATTACATATTAAATGCAATTGCTTTTTTTCCCTAGCTAATACTTCATAGTGATGAAGAACTTCTGATACAGGTAAAACAGGAGAGATTCAGTAACATTACTGTCTTGGCAAGCACAGTATATACTCATGATATGTGTGAGGAGGTCAAGAGTTTTACAGCTTTTCCTCCAAGCTTAGTTTTGCAACAGTAACACTTTAGGCATTTAGCAAACACTTTGTTACAGGAAAGAACTTTGTTGTTTTGTTTGGTTTTTTTCTTCAGCATGTGTTTTTCGAATCATCTGTATCCAAAGAGTTTGCAGCAATAGTTTTTAGCTGATCAGTGCCACCCCTGCAGCACTGAATGTGGTTTAGAATGTAATTGTTTTACAATGATTTTGCATCTGCATTTAAGCAAAACTATTGTCTGGCATGAGAGACAGCTGACTGGAAAAAGAGAGAGTGGAGAGAGTTTGCTAGTCTTCGCGGTCTTTCAGGAAATAAAGTGATTATTGTTTGGTTTAGCTGAGCTTTCTTTAGAATGGTCCTATAGTTTAGAGGTTGTTTACAGACATAATAAGCAAATGTCATCTTTCCAGGAAAAAGATTTCTTACTATTGTTTGGAAAACCAGTTTCAAATACTAAAGTTTTTCAGGACTTCACCCCCACCCCCTTCAGGAAACTTCAACTGACCTGTAACAGACCTTGTTCAAAGAAATGTATGAGTGTGCAGTGAATTTCAGTTCACTTCCTAAAATTATAGGTAATGTTAGAAGCTTCTTTATAGCAAAAGTTTTACCGACTTTCAGCATCTCTTCTGAAATACTGGCTTCTTGGAACTATATTAGCTGATTTTCTGTTCATGTCTTCAACTTTTCTTTCAAGTTTTATCTTTTGTCCTATTTCTCCTTGATTTCTTTACAACCACATTCTTTCTGTGCATTGCTTCTGTATTCTTTTTTTTTTTTCATGTGCTACTTTCTGCAGCTTTAAAATGCTGTTATCTGCCTTTTGAAATCGTTTACCACATTGTGCATAGGAAAGTTTGAATGGCTGTGTGGAGTATAGATCTTTGAAGGATTGATAGGTTGCCTTGCTCAAAGGAGTGTGTTTTTTAAAAAGAATTATCTTGTCTTGTGATTCATAAGTGCTAGCTCTCTGTTCAGTTGTGTGGCTGCTTTTCAGTATCTGTAATTGTGTGTGTATTACTTAAGGGATATAGTCGGAGGAGAAGTGGCTGTCTATCTGCATTTACGGCTCTGATCCGACGTCTGGAAAACAAGTCATGATCAATGTTGTTTTCCTCCCTTTACTAACAGTTGCATCAGTTTTACGCAGCAGATGTATTGAGCTTCCTGTTGCATGACAGTCATGCTGTAGTAATTTTTTGAAGAAGGATGTTTGAATAGATAGATGGCTGTGCATTTTAAGTCCATCTTCTGTTACAATGATTGTTCTTTGAGGAGAGAATCAACTCAATTGCCTATTAGTTACAAGCTGTGTGAATTTTTATTGTACTGATGTATATCTGTAGTAAGTTATATTTAATCACTTTAGGTACCGAAGTTGTTTTATAGATTCGTGAGAAATAATTTGCTGAGCAAACACCCACTGCACAGAATTCTGTTTGTAAAACAGAAGCTGGACTTGATATGAACAAAACATGAAAATCTGAATTAAATAGGAAACCAGTCTTGCTATGAAGCTGTGGAATCGCTAGTGCAAATCTGTATGTGCAGAGAGCAGACAACTTTGTTCTATGTTGCTAGTAGTATAACAAGTTTAAAAATCAGAATTTTTAGAGGGAATTACAGACTTTTAACTAGTGATCTTTCTCAGATGCCTTGTTAGGGCCGTATGAAAAAGACTATAGTAAGTTGCAGTGCTTTAACTAGTCTTCCAATGGCTGGTACTGAAATAGAAGGTTGGTATAGAAGGTTATCTATCTTTCTTAAAACTTCTACCTTGCAGGAAAAACTTTCCCCTTGCCTATCTGCTGCTGGGTACACAGTGGAGGAATTAATGGAATATATGTTGTTTGGGATAACTTAGTGCCAGTATCTGACTTTAACTGACCGTGCAGAAGTCTTGAGTTCTGTAATGACATGCATTACACTTAAGAATTACCCAGAAATATGTCCTCGTACTTAACTCTTCACACCTGGTTCATCAGTTGCTGGAGTATTAAATTTTTGTATTTGTATTTTCAAGTCCTTATTGCAATTGAGAGGTTGCTTAGTCTAACAGTAAAACTACTGTTTCTGTGAGGCATTTAAGTCATAAATATTTGTGATTCTGTGATAGTCTGGATGTTGGCATTTTCTTCTCTTGACAGTAGAACAATCTTCTTGCTCCTTCTGTAGGCCAATATTGTCAAATACTGTTAAATGTTAATTATTTTGTATGAGCAGACTGTTTTCCTGATTCTGTGAGGTACTGCTTTGTTTGAACTGGTTAATGTTTGCTGTTCTACAGTTGTATTCTACTAGAATAGGACCAGTGGGTGACATGGTACAAGGCAATAAAAAATGGACATTCAAAACTAATGTAGGGCATTCAAAAACAATCGAGCACATTGTGATTTCAAATGTCTTTTTTCCATAAATTTCGGGAAATTTTCATGCATTTAATCAATAATTGACTCCTACTATCTCCCAGGTGACTTTTTATTTCCAATTTTAAATATTAGTTAATTTAAGAGATTATAAATGCTTAAAATATTTCTTCTTCTAGTGATCCTTTACCTTATTTCATTTTTCTGCTCCTTCTGTACTTTTTTGTATTGGCCAGCATCCTTGCTTTTTCCTTGGCTGAACCATTGCGGCCTCCCTGTGATTTTTCCCTGAAAGCTGACTGCTTATGCATCTGCACGCATAATTGTTATATACAGAACAGACAATATGCAGAATTGCTTAGATGCTTTCTTTGCCGAAGTAAAAGGATTCAAGTAGCTGACAAACTCACTTATACATTTTCTTATGTACCTTTCCCCCTTGTGTTACTGCAGTTCCTTCTGTAGAAGGAGTAGAAATGTATCTGATATTTTGTAACGGCACTCAACATGTCTGTGGGGTTATTGTTTATTTGGTTTTTCCGGTCAATGAATGGGAACATGACTATGCTGTAAAGGCCGCAATAGTGAGCTGGCCCTATCCTTGTGTTACCAGACTGTTAATATTCCTGGAAAGAAACATACTTGCACTTAAACTGTACTGTTAAGCAATGATATTAAAAATAGAATTATTGCATGAAGAAGGAACAGTGGAGAGGAGTCACTAACTTGTGATCTTGGCATTAGTGTCCATGTTGTGTATTGGGATGTGATGGTGTTATCTCTGAGTTGGCTTTGAACCTAAGGGTGAAACCGTGCAAATGGTTTTATAAGCAAAACCAAGCCTGAAAACAGAAGGCAGACTGATAAAAGCCCTGTTATGCGTATCTGAGTGAAGGCCATGGGTAGAATAAGCCAGATTCCTGTTTGGGAGAGAGTGTGTGTGGTGACCATGGCTGTATTGCTCCTGTGTGTGAGCGGAGTTGTGTGACTCTGTACCAAGTCCCGCAGCATTTCTGTTTGTGGGGATGGGTAGAGCCCACTGAAGTGTGCAAATGATCTTTAATAACTACCTTTAAGTGTCTCTTCCATCCGCACAGAATAGGAAAGGTTTATTCACAAATTTCAGTGAAGTTATTTTTTGGAGTGTGTGCAAGTGGGTGTGTTTGAAGTATTGCATTGATACTATGCTGAGCTGCATAAATTGGGTTTTACTGCCCTCTGGTTTGAAATGTGTCTAAGAATTACAGTGTAACGCTATCAGATTTAAGCCAGGTACATTTATGCTGAATTCAGACATAGCAATGTAATCTCATGTCTTTTTTCTCTTTTTTTTCTTCCAGCCGATGCAGCCCAACAGTTTCAGTATGCAGTCAGAGTTATTGGAAGCAATTTTGCTCCCACTGTTGAGCGTGATGAGTTTCTTGTAGCGGAGAAAATCAAGAAAGAACGTAAGTGCACCTTTGTTCCTTTTTTAGAAATAGCAAGTTCTTCATGAAGTTATTTGATGGGTTTATTTCTCTGAAAATAGAATGTCTCTGCCTCGCAGATGGTCATCTAATGTGTTATTAATGCTTACCTCCTGAAAACGTTGTGATGAACGTTCCATTAATTCCCTAGTAGAATATTCCTGAGTGGTTATTTGTATTTACAGCTTAGATTTTTCTGAATGCTCAGATTAGACTTTCCTTGCTGTCATTTACTTTGTGTCTTAGCCACTATGAAAATAAAGAACAATTAATATTGCATTCCTTTCACTTTGATAGTACTCAGAATTTATGCATTATAGTTCTTTTTAAAAGACTGATATTATTGAGATGTGAACTTGAGAAATATTACACATTGGCATGATTAACTTCATGAGCACCTGTGTGAAGCTTGCTGAATGAGTGTCCTGGGAACTGATGGAATTGTTTGTGACTTACCTGATATGTCTTGTCTTCGGTTTCTCTACCAATTTTCTGCAACCACCTTCTCAAAAGCAAAATAATAGACTATGACTTCCTAAGTTATGTTGCGATTCCGTTCTGTTGTGCTCTGTGCTGCTCTGAGTCGTGTCACACTGTGACTCCAAAGGGACTGTAATGCATTCTTCTTGAAGAGACAAACACTGCTTTCAGCAGATTGTCTGCTGTACAGTAACATGTTCAGAAACAATTACTTGAAGTATGCTAATTAAATTAAAGCTTCATATTTGGGCTTGAAATATTCAGTCAGGGAGATTGAATTAGGATAACTGACGTCAGTTATTGTAACTGTTTTAAGGTCCATGTGGTTGGTTTTTTTGCTAACACAGAGCTTCTGTGACTTGCTGACAGGCAAATGAGCCCATCAGAATTCCTCTAGCTGCAACTCCAAACCCCTGGAATCTACAATATACACTTTCTGCGTGATGAGTTTCTATATGAGTTGGTTAGTTCTAGACAGCACAGCACATATTCTTTGAGCCTTTTGCTTTTGAAAAGGGCCATCTCGCCCATTTTCCTTCTCTGCAACCTGAGTGCATAGGCTGATGTAAGTGGTTATGTAATGAGTGACTGGATATATCCTTCTAACTTTACATTTATTTCGGAGATATCATACTTGAAATGACTTAGCAAAGTGTACATAGCAGTGGTTTTTGATGCTAATTAACATTTCTAGCATTTAACAGCTATTTTACCACTAAAGTTTCTTCAGATGTTTTTGTTTTATCTCATTTTTCTTAACTTGGCTCTTTCTGATGTAACATAGCTTTTCTGAAGAAATCTTAGTTTGAAGATGTTTTTCCTCTGAGAAAATACTTGTGTTATGTAACTGGCATTGATTGAAACTATTACTTTTTGTAATATATAAGAATTCTGTGACCTTGGAATTCTGCTTGACTTGGAGTGAGTAGCATTATTACTTTTGTTTCTTGCTTTTATTGCCTAAAATAGACACAATTACACTTAGTTTTGTGAGTGATTACACCTAGTTTTTACAGCATTCTTTAACACATATAGGCTTTTGGTTATGTCTCTGAAGTCCCTAAACCTGCTGTATGGCAGACTAGACTTTAAAAGGGCACTTATTTATAGAAGGTATGTATTTTGATTGCCCTAAAAAAAAAAAAAGTACTTAGATTGAACCACTTCTGATGCAAGAGCTTTCAGGGGTGGAACGCAGGTAGCATGAAAACAGGCGAAATGTTTGAGTAAATAGAATGAAACCATTCATCGTCACTAAGCTTTCTTGGGTACACTTGCTAATTTATCACAAATGTGTAATGTTAGACATGAGCATTATAATTCTTCCAAATTTTTAATCCGTGTTTCTTTTTTTTTTATTTTAATAGTTGTGCGACAAAGAAGGGAAGCAGATGCTGCTTTATTTTCAGAACTCTACAGAAAGCTTGGTTCACAGGTAGTGTAAGAAGTGTGTAAAGAGTCATATAACATCAGAAGGATGTGTATGTGTGCCTTCAGTTTGAGTTGCTTTGGAGAGTGCTCAGGTCATGAACAATATTTTTTTCTGAGAAGGTGGTTGAATGCTGGAATAGCTTGCCTAGGAAAGTTGCAGCGACTCCATCCTTGGACACAGTCAAACCTGAGTGGACGCAGTCGCAGGCAAGCTGGTGTGTATGACCCTGCTTTGAGCAGTGGGATTGGACTAGGCAATCTTCGTAATGCCTTCCAACCCTGACTGTTTTGTAGTTGTTGTGAAAAAGTTTACAAGTTCCCTTTTTTTTTTTGTTTTGTTTTAATTTCATTGTAAATCAGAAGAGAATAAGGGATACATTTTTGGTATTTGAGTCTAGCTATATGAAGGGGCACTTTATATAAAGAAAGGAATTCTCTAAAAATTGAGGTGCTTATTTTATATATGAAAGTACTGAATTTTCTCATAGTCCATTTTACAGAAATCCCTCTCAGTATATGGTGTTTAATAATCTAGGGTTCTCATGCTTCTGAAATTTTAAGTGCTCCAAGTCTGTAACATTGAAGGTTAAGGAGTTTTTGACTTTAATGGCTCCAACACTAGCGTTAATCAAAGAACACTTTATGTTGATATTCTGACAAAAGATGTTAGTGTATAGGAAACCTGAGTTTAACAGAGCAATATTAAGATTTGAAGATTACAATAAAGTTATTCTGTGGAGAATGACTAGTTAGAACTTGGTTCTGCCCCTTTCCTCTTTCATGCTTACCTTACCCAATAGTTTGTTTTTGCTTGGAGCTAAGGTTACTGAGTGACACTTTCTTTTCTTTGTGTCCTGAGAGGACTTGTGTATTATTGGCATTAGTTTGCACGATGAAGCAAGTGTCACTGATATGCAGACACCTGTTCTGATGACCTCAGCTGTTGGTTTCAGCCTCTCCTTGCACGTTACATTATGTGATCTTACTCTTTAAATAAGATTTTCTGTAGCCCACATACTGAGTTGCCATTTGGCAAGCAGAAGTGCTGTAGAGCATGATGACTGTAATCTTTGATACAAAATGCCTGCCTGTATGTTTGGTTATTCTTTCAAATGTAATGCAAGTTATCTTGCTCTATTTTACTGCCTCCTCAAACATTTGTGGTTTTTTTAACCTTTCTTTTTTTTTTGTCATAGCCTCTTGTGTACATGAAATGCTATCATAGCTTCTTTAAAATTCACTATACCAATTATTATTCAACCTGCTGTTTAGTTTATTACTAGTGGTGGGCAATAATTTCTTTTCCTCATGAGCTTAGGGAGAGGGATAGAAAGGACACACGTTTTCTGGATCAATGAGGCTCTTCCTTCTTCCAGCAATTCTCTTGAAAACAGCTAGGAGGAAAAAAAAGAATGTGTGAATCTGTTTTAACTTTGTTTCATTCATTACTCTTAATAGTAAAGGAGATCAGTGCTTATTTTTGTGGCAGCTTGTCAGTTGAGTCCTTCTTCTTGAAGGACTTGGACTTACTCTGCCCTGGCGAGTACAAGAAGCAGAAATGTTGCTGCTGCTTCTTCACCAGTTGTTAATTAGTTGCTGTATTAGTTATTTACAACAGATGCAACACCTCTACTATTTGCTTGTTGAGATCAAAACAGAATGTAACAGACTTCTGCTTTACATACTAAGTAGAATGTCTTCTATAACTCTTATATAACAATATAGAGCTTTGATTGGTTAGCGGACTCTGTCCTGAAGAATGGAATGCTCTATGTCCAATATTCTTATACTCTGTAACATACGCACACTAAGTGCGTAGTTTGCAAGAGATGGGAAAAATAGAAAATGATGAAAATGAAATTTTCTTTTTTAAACACAAAGAGACCTTGAAAGTACTTTTTGCAAGACTAATAGCACTGAATTACATTGCTTCATAGAGGGTGGAGTCTGTGTTGATTCTTGATATGACTGAAGTTTCCTTTATATTCAACACTTGGATCGTAGCCTGATCAATGTTGTGGGGGAACTTTGGTTCTTTGACTTACTCCACTGCTTAATGTCCATCATAACATTCTATGTCCCTGGTAAATTCAAGTGCAAGCATTAGTGTCACAGAACTATGCAGTAACATGTCTAGAAACATGCATATTTCAAATATTTGCCTTCCCTCTGAAGGATACTGTTTGTAGCTTGGGCTTCAGTCTCAGCTTTCTGCTAATATCTAAAGATGATGGTGGTGCTATATGAGTCTGTTTGTGAAAGACTGTTATGTATTTGTCAAGTGTCATATTAACAGTGTTTGTGTCTTAGGCTGTAAAAATTTTGGTAGCTCTCTTAAATGGCATTTAAAGTAATGGAAACTGAAACTTGCTTTTGAAGCTTCCTTGTAAAGGAGAGTGAAGGAGAAAGTGGAAAAAAGATATTTCTTTGCTTAAAATTTTACCAAGAGTTTTCCTTCTTCACATTTAGGTAAAATTAACATCCAAACCTGCAATATTTTAAATGGTGAGAGTATGTGGGAATGCTGGTAAAAGTTCATCTCTGTATAAACTTCATTCTTAGTAACCGTGAATTTTAAATTGAGCTTACTTACTGATCTCAGAGCAGGTGAGAGTTCATGATTTGAACACAGTGGAGAAAATCAATAAAATTATCAATACAGAGCACATTCCCAGTTTATTCGAGAATGTGTTAGTCTTATTTGTCTCAAATTTATTTGTATACAAATATGTTAGACTGCATAATTAAAAAAAATCTATAGTTGTTGAGAGTTAAACTAATTTTTGTTTGCCTTCATCTTTTTAAAGGGCATTTTGAAAAACAAATGGTCAATACTCTACCTCCTGCTTAGCCTTAGTGAAGATCCACGGAAACAGTCTAACAAGGTGAGGAGACCTTTGTTACTTCTGAGAAGCAGTAAATGTGTGTCACTTATTTTAGATGTCATTAAGAGTCATTATCCCAACTTAACCAATACCTCAGGCTGTGTTTGTGGCAACTGTGTATGAGGCTGAAAGAAAGAAAATACTTAAATATCTGCAATGTTTATTGTGATTTTCTTACACTAAGTACATGTAAAAATCTGAACTGTCAAACATTTGCTGAAGTTGTGACTGTATTAGGTGGTTTTTATGTTTGCTTTTTGCTTCGTGCTGTAATGTCTGCTTATGTGCTAATGAGTTTTAAGTGGAGGAGAGAAAGCAAAATTCCTCCTTCAGTTGCAGCTCTACTTGCACCAAAGTGCTTTTTGCAGCTATTGCTAATGACAATTTGCAGGCAAAAAGAAGCCATATTGCTACAAGTATTTTGTTCACCGTAAGGAACATTTTTGTCATTGTAATTGCAACAGCAGTTTTTTCTTTGCATAAACGTGGTCTTCAGATATTTCTTGTGTTCTTGATATTACACTCGTGTTAACTAAAGATGTGACTTAAAGCAACTTCAAAGCAACTTCCACATTATTTGTTTTTTATTCCTTCTTTTTGAAATCCTTTCCTTTTCAGGTGTCAAGTTATGCCACACTTTTTGCTCAAGCATTGCCACGGGATGCTCACTCAACCCCTTATTACTATGCCAGGCCTCAGACCCTTCCGTTGAATTACCAAGACCGCAGTGCTCAGTCTGCCCAGAGTTCCTGCAGCATGGGGAGCAGTGGGATCAGCAGCATCAGCCTATATGCCCTAAATGGGCCAACACCAACTCCACAATCACTCATTCCAGGGTAAATTTTACCTTACAGATAGGTTTGGAGAAGACCTGAGATGATCTGCTTTTTCTTTTACCTTGTTTCTTTACTTTTTTTTCTTTCTGCCATCCTCCCCATTTGTATGCCACTGGAAATTCCACTGTAGGTGCAGAGAAACTGAGTTCCTTAACTGAACAGCTCTGAATATGAGGTACTGGCATATGACCATATGGAGTCATAATTGGTTGCCCAAATGTATCCATTCTTAATCCCCATCTTCTTGTCTTAGTTTTTCTTTCCACTCCCAAGATCTGTGAAACACAAAATCACAATAGATGCATTTTCAGAAAGGACCAAGACTTTTTTTTTTTTTTTAAGATGGAAGATAGTTTTTTAGTAGAGTGTATGTGACTGGAGTTAGTGAATTCATGGTAGGGAAATAATAACTTGTGCTGACAGAACTGGATTTTATTGCTATTAATGAGCTTTACAATACAAATACTTATTTGACTTTGTCAGTACTAGGTTTATATTGTGTATCTTGACTAGATGGGTACTCGATGCCTTTAAATTAGGTGCCCCACAACTGAGTTAGTAAGTGGCAGACCAGGCTAGTAAGCAAAAGATGCTGAGTGATGTGGGCAAGAGAGACCTTGAAACCAACAGAGCAGGGCAGAAGAGAGTCCATCCAACTGTGCACAGAAATGAGGAATGTGGAGAGGAAGCCTTCTATGGGAAGTTTTCATGGCTTTGCTGAAAAATCAGCTAACACATGCAGTGGGGGGAACAGACAGGAGGACTTGAGCTCACTAGAGCTGTGGTTTCATTGGAATCACAAAACCATGGTGGGCTAGTTCATACCACTGGAGTGTTGCAGGGGGTGGATACAGACTCATTGGAAAGAACAGGCTTGGGGGGCAAGGAATAGAAATTGTTTACATGAGGGAGTGGCAAGAACATAGGGAGCTTTGCCTAGAGACAGACAGGCTGCTGACTAAGACTTTGTCGGTTAGAAGAAAAAGGCAGAGCAGCATGGGTATTGCTGTGTTGGACATCTGCTGTAGACTGCCTCATCAGGAGGTGGACAAGATATTTAGATGTCTGGAAGAAGCCTTACATTTGTAGGCCCTGGTGTTCATGGGGAGCTTTAATCAGTCATGTCTGCTGGATGGGGAGTGCTGCAGGGCACAAGCAATCCAGAATTTTTCTGAAGTGTACTGATGCTACCTTTTTGACACCGGTGATTGAAGATTAGGATAGGTACTTTGCTGGACCTGACTTTTTACAGACAAGGGAGAACTGGTTGGGGAGGCAAAGGTTGGGTGCAGATTTGGCTGCAATGGTCATAAGATGGTATAGTTCAGGGTTCTGAAAGACGAAGTGCAGTAAAAAGCAGTATTCCATCCCCTGACTTCAGAGCTGGTTGATATTCAAGGATTACCTTCTTCAAGCTTAAGAATGAAATGACAAGCAGGAATTCAAGCAAGTGTGGTAGAGAGGCCTGAGTGGTTGAGCGAGTTGCGTCTGACAAAACTCAGACATAAAAAAGATGTACAGAAGATGGAATCAGGACCAGGTGCTGAGGAACATCCATGGGCGGAGAGACTGAGTGTACAGTGAAAGCATAAACTGACCTAGAGTTTAATCTATCAAAGGACATGAAGTGCAACAGAAAATGTTTCTACAACTACATTAGCAGTAAAGGAAGGCTAGAGAAAAATGACCTCCCTGTTCAAGTAGCGTGGACTGTGGTGACAGGAGATGTGAAAAAGGCTGAGGTACTCTCTGCTTTGTTTGCCTTGGTTTGTGCTGGTAAGACCAGTGCAGGACCTTGAGACCCTTGGGAAAAGTCATTGTGACTGTGGAAAGCGTGTCCAGACACTTGGGGGGCTAGCAAGGGAGACTAGGAGTAGTTGGCACAGACTTAAGAAAAGAAAGACATACTTGACCAATCTTAGTCTTCTGTGATGAGGTTATGGACTTGTTGGACAAGGGGAGAGCAGTGATTGTTTATTTCAACTTCACTAATTCTTTTGACACTGCCTACCTGTAATATCTTTGTTGACAGACTTAATAAAATGTGGACTAGATAGAGTGACAGTGAGATGGACTGAAAACTGGCTGACATGCTTGACTCAAAAGGATTACTATTAGTGGCACAAAGTCCAGTTGGAACCTGGTTACTAATGGTGTAGCCCAGAGGCTGCATCCTTCATCCCACCTGATGGCACAGAGTGAATCCTCACAACTTGGCAGATGATAGAAAACTGGGAGGAGTGTTGGTAGAGGAGATCCTTAAACTGATACTCAGTGGGAGCTCAGTAGGCTCCTGAAACAGGCTCACAGGAGCCTGCTGAAGTTTGTCAAAGTCCTGCACTTGGGGAGGAATAGCTCTATACATCAGAACATACTAGGGGCTGACTAGTTGCAAAACAGCTTTGCAGAAAAGGTCCTGAGGTTCCTGGTAGACACCAAGTTGGACATGAGTGTGCAGTGTGTGGTGAAGAAGGCCAAGAGCCTTGTGGGCTGTGTTAAGAAGGGCATCACCAGGAAGGGTGAGGGTAGTTAGCCACCTTCACTGCTTGGTACTAGTGAGAACACATCTGGAAATGCAGTTATGGTACAAAAAAGACACAGACAGACTGGAAAGAGTTTGAAGGAAGCCCAAAAACAGTTAAGGGGTTGGAGTGTCTCACATACGAGGGAAGGCTGTGAGAGCTAGGACTCTTAAGCCTGGAGAAGAAAAGGCTCTGAGGATCTTATCTATGTGACTGTACATGACATGGGGAGTAGAGAAGATGAGCCAGACTGTTTTGGGTAGTATCCAGGGAAGGAACAAGTGATAACTGGCAAAACCTGTAAGTGTATGAATCACAGCTAAACACATAAGGGAAAAAAACTTCTGCGGCAAAGTGTGTGTTTGAGAGCAAGGAGGATATTGTGAAATACTGAAATGGGTTGTGTAGAGATGTTGTGCCATCTCCATTCTTAAAATTACTAAAACCATGACTTGGACAATGCACTATGTAACCCTTTCTAGTTGATCCTGCTTTGAGCAGGAGGGTTGGAGGAGGTGATTTTTGGAGGTCCCTTTCAACCTCAACCATTATATAGTCCTGATACAACACAGGGAGTTATGTCAATGAGGTTATTTCATATATCTGCTTGCTTAAAAATATCAACAGAACCTACTCTGTTTCTGGCATATTCTTGGTCTGACCTATTCAGACTGTTTTGTTTTACAGGAGTTTCACTGTGCTCTTTAGTCCTGTAGTCTCTGGGCCAAACAACCCAGATTAGATCTTTCTATGAGCTTGTTGCTCCTGAACTTTATACCTGCTTTCCTGTTTTTCTAGAGTGCGTTCTGCTGAACAGTCTAAATTCAGTGTTCTACTCTGTTTGACATGTTACAAATTCTAAGCACAATATAGCTCAGTCTTTGACAGTAAGAGCAGTCATCCTCAGGAGAACTGCCCCCATGGGCTGGTAGACAAGGACAGGGAGCAGAATGGACCCCCTGCAATCCAGGAGGAAGCAGCTAGAGACCTGCTGAGCCACTTAGATGCTCACAAGTCTGTGGGACCAGATGGGATCCATGCTAGGGTGATGAGGGAGCTGGCAAAAGAGCTTGCTAAGCCACTCACCTCATTTATCATCAGTCCTGGATAACCAGGGAAGTTCAGTACCTTCAGTAGAAGGTTGGTCAGCCCATCCACAAGAAGGGTTGGAAGGAGGCTCCAGGGAACTACAGGCCTGTCAGTCTGACCTCAGTGCGCAGGAGGGTTATAGCATGGATCATCTTGAGTGTGATCACACAGCACATACAGGACAACCAAGGGATTAGACTCAGCCAGCACAGGCTGAGGAAGGGCAGGTCCTGCCTGACCAACATGATCTCCTTTTATGACCAGGTGACCTGCCCAGTGGATGAAGGAAGGATTGTGGATGTAGTCTACCTGGATTTCAGCAAAGCCTTTGACAGTCTCCCATAACATAGTCCTGGAAAACCTGACAGCCCGTGGCTTGGACTGGTGCAGTCTCTGCTGGCTTAAGAAGTGGCTGGATGGCCAAACCCAGAGAGTGGTGCTGAATGGGGCTGCATCCAGTTGGTGTCCAGTCACTAGTGATGTCCCCCAGGGATCAGTGTTGGTCCTAGTCCTGTTTAATATCTTTATTGATGATCTGGATGAGGGGACTGAATCTACCATTAGCAAATTTGTGGACTTCAGGTTGGGTTGGACTGTTAATCTGCTGGATGGTAGGAAGGCTCTGCAGGGATACCTGGACAAGCTGGATTGATGGGCTGAGACCAGTGGGATGAGGTTCAACAAGGCCAAGTGCCAGGTCCTGCACTTCAGTCACAACAACCCCCTGCAGTGCTACACGCTCGGGGAAGAGTGACTGGAAAGTGGTCCAGAGGAAAAGGACCTGCGGATGCTGGTCGACAGGTGGAACATGAGCCAGCAGTGTGCCCAGGTGGCCAAGAAGGCCAGTGGCATCCTGGCCTGTATCAAGAATAGTGTAATCAGCAGCACTAGGGAAGTGATTCTTACCCTGTAGTCAGTGTACTGTGTCCAATTCTGGGCCCCTCAGTTCAGGAATGACAGTGAGAGGCTGGAGCATGTCCAGAGAAGGGCAATGAAGTTGGTGAAGGGTCTGGAGCACAAGTCCTATGAGGAGCAGCTGAAGGAGCTGGCATTGTTTAGCCTGGAGAAAAGGAAACTCAGGAGGGACCTTATCACTCTCTACAGCTGCCTGAAAGGAGGCTGTAGCCAGGTGGGGGTCAGTCTCTTTTCCCAGGCAGCTAGGGACAGGATGAGAGGACATAGTCTTAAGGTGCAGCAGAGGAGGTTTAGGTTAGACATTAGGAAGAAATTCTTCAAAGAAAGGATGATTAGATGTGGGAATGGGCTGCCTAGGAAGGTGGTGGAACCTGGAGGTGTTGAAGGAAAGACTGAAGTTGGCACTGAGTGCCATGGTCTAGTTGACATTGGTCATGTTAAGTCATGGATTGGATTCGATGATCTGAGAAGTCTTTTCTGACCTCATTGATTCTGTGATTCTGAGTTGCTCTGTCTTGCAGGCTGTTCATGTTGACCATCCCATGAGTGAACGATGGGGTGGTTGAGAGAGAAAAAGACTTGACTTTTTTTTACATGGACATTTATATTGCAATCCTGTTCCATCTCTCCATGCAACTGCTTTCACAGCTTTGTGGAATTAGTGTTTTGATTTTTTTTTTTTAAGATGTTTTTATATTTCAAGACGTTTACATTCAGTTGGAGGAGAGGGGAGGAATGGTCAGCAGCAAAAGTCCCTTGCAAATATCCACACTTTTATTTTTCATCATGATGCAGAAATACTCAGAAAACAAACTTCTGATCTTAAAGTTTTTCCGTGTTTTAAGACTTTCTTTGTAAGAACTGACAAATTTGAAAGGAAGGGAAGTCGGAGCTTCTTTGGATACTCCTTGATCGCATCTTCAGTCACTTGATACAAAGTATCTGAGAGTGAACTTTATCCTCTTTCTCTATTTTTCTCTGGTTCTTTGGCATGTAACTGCTGTTTCAGGTAATAACAAAACTTAAATATTTGGGGATTTTATCATGGGTGTTTTTTATTCTTATAGTACTTTCACTTTTAATATATTTCAGCATAATTACACTTTTCATCCAAGTCAGTTTTTGATATGAAATGATACTTGTCCATTTGTACCTCCCTTTACTAAGGAGCTTTTTTTTTTTTTTTGAAGTGTAAGCTTGTAGGAAGTAATAAATTACTTGTGTGTTCTGCACCTTTTCTTAAGGTCTATTTATTAAAAAAAAAGAAAAACCAACCGAAACATCCATGGAAAACAAACTCAAACTTGGGGCATTTTTCGAAATTTGAATTACTCTGTACCATGTAATGGGTATGGAATCCAAGTTTTTAAAGATACTTCTTCCTTTTATCCTTGTAGACAATCCTATCAAGCTCCAGGTGTTGGAGATTGCCTCCGTCAGCAATTGGGATCACGTCTCGCATGGACTTTACCTGCAAGTCAGCCTTCTTTACAAAGCACTACCTCAAAAGGCTTTTCAAATGCTGTATCTCGTGGTGTGCCAAGGTCTAGGCGGGAAGGGGACACAAGTGGTGAGCAAGGATGTATTTGTTAAAGATCATTTTTTAATATTTGTTATCTCTATCCTGCATTATTTGAAAATGCTTTTGGAATAGTTTTATAGCATGTTGATTTTTTGAGGAATGTTTTTCTAGAATGGGTTTAATAGAAGGATAGAAGAAAATATGCAAGACTAGTTCATTTGGCCACGATCTCTCTGGCTGATTGTTAATTTATTTTTGGAGTGGTTTGCTTTATAATGTGTCCTGATCCTCTTAAATGACTGACTTCATTCCAGTATTTCAGTCAAGTGATTGTAACTTGTGAGCAGTGATCATTCTTTTGATGACCAGAAGATGCTACTGCTTTTAGAGTCAGAAAGAGAGCTCAGTGAATAGAATTTGTTGAAATAGTCTCATCCATTTGTCATCTGTGTCTTTTAATACTTGGAAATGTGCACTTGAATACAGAGATCCTAAAGTTATTTTTACTTTAAATTAGCATACTGTTTACAGTGATTGTATTTAGTGCAAGTGACACAAAATTCCGGGCAATAAAATAATAAATAGCTAAATGCAGAATCAGACAATCACAGAATAGTTTGAGTTGGACTGGACCTTAAAGATCATCTTGATCCAACCCTCCTGCTGTAGGTAGGGATACCTTCTGCTTAACCAGGTTGCTCAGAGTCCTGTCCACAGTAAAACAATGCTTCCTAAATTCCTAGTTTGTTTCCTCATTAAATGGCTGTAAACTTGAAGCTAGTGCCTAGAGGATCTATTCTGAATTTACACAAGTGTAACTAAGGAGGAATTGGTTAACAGGTGATTTCTGTGACAACTGTAAGTCTCAACCCACTCCTACTGTAAAAGCAGGACACTTTTCTGAATTAACTAATGACAGGTGTCCTCCTACAGGGCTGTTACTCTCTGGCAAAGACAAGAAATGCAGTTTTTTGTCTGTGGTTTGGGGTGGTTTTTTGGTTTTGGACTTTCTTTTTTGTTTGATTGTTTTGTTTGTTTGTTTTAGAAATAACTCCTAAACAAGTAAGCGTGGATATTTAGAAGCTAAAATCTAGCCTGTCTATCAGCCTCTGCATCTTTGAGTAGAAGTGTACAAAGCACAGCTTATAGACCAAAAAAGAATAGTACTGATGTATCTGAGGGCAGCATCTGGTGTTTAGAACCTAATTAACAAGACTGTGGTTGTTCAGGAGGACGTGTATGTGTGTGTGTGGGTGTATATATATATAACGTAAATATGTATTTTATTTATGTGGTAGATTTAATATAGAGAAAAATATATAAAATCTAGCACTGCCTCTTAGTTTGTTATACTGATTGGTGTAAAAGGCAATACTACTTCTGCTGAGTCAGCCAGCAGCTGTGATGCTTTGGTTCTTATGTGGCATGGGTGTAAGGACTGACAGTTGTCTTAGATGTAGTCTCTTGCTGGTGTTGAAATAGAAGCAAGACTGCATTCAGAATATAAAAGACTAATGCCAAGAAGATAACATTTGTATGAATATGAAATTCTTCTATAATGAATTTTTTTCTGTCTTCTAAAGTTGCTTGCTTTTATTTGGAGTTTTCTTATTGTTACACTTACACAGAGAATATAATCAGGCGTATTGTATAGCTAATGTTAATACCTGTTGCATTGTTTACCAATTAAAGAAACATGTACTTGCATCTTTACCATTTCACTAAGAGTTCCCAAAAGGGCCAAGCAACTCTTATGCACATCTTAGTGTTATGAAGGGAGACAGAGTTGTAAACAGTGTCTTGAGGTGAAGGCTACTTTTGTCAAAATAAGAATAGAATTTATTTTTTGTTGTTTTTATTTTGGGCAAGAGGATTGTTGGGGAGGCAAGCTGATGAGACTTTAGAGTGCTGTCAAAATGGGGGAAGCATGTTCTAGCATCTTGATTTCTGGATAATATTGTTAAAATTGTTTCAGTCTTGATATCTTGGATGAAGTTACAAAAGCAAATGGTGCTGTTTTGCCCAGAAAAGATGGGAGTAGTTTTAGTGGCCTGCTCAGCACCTTTTTTGACCTATTTCCTTTAAATAAATAAATAAATATCCTAAATCTCAAACATAGTCTAACCTCTAACTAGAGATAAGAACCAGAAGCAAGCTGTATGCTACAATCACAAATACTTTACTAAGTCAGATATATATCTTCAGAAACAGTATTTACTGTTTGCCAGCTCCATAGCAGTTGGCAGTCTGGTTTTGATCACTGAGCAGTGGCATATATGATCGAAAGCCAGTATTAAACAAGCAGCTCTTTCTTCTGTATTTACTGTTGTTTTCCTAGGTGAATGTAAAGAGATTATTCTGTAAATCCTACTTAACAACTTCAGCTGTTTGTTCAAAGAACTTGTACTAATGGTTGGATCAGAAAAGAGAAAAGGTTTAAGAACCGACTGTGTTAGTTAAAATATAACATGCCCTGTGTTATATAAGATGACTGTTCTGAGAGAATCACAGGTAGCACTGGAGGAAGGTAAAGGGAATCTTTGACTTTCCTCTCAGATTGTTGAGAGAACCTAAAACATTTCTTTAGAGGTTGCAAACCTAGGCTTTATAATTTATTTTGGTTATGCTTCTAAATAGCTTTTTGAAGTTGTCATCAAAACTAATTATCTCAACAAATCTAAATACTGTTTTGTTTTTTCTTCTTTTCTTTCTAGGCTCTGTTGAAATAACTGAAGCAAATCTTGTAAGAGATGTTTTATATGTCTTCCAGGGAATAGATGGCAAAAACATCAAAATGTGCAATTCTGAAAATTGCTATAAAGTGGAGGGGAAGGTACTGTATGGTGACTTGTATTTTATATGTGAGCAGAGAGATATCTAGGGGAAAAACAGCCATGAAAAACTTGTAAAAAAGTAAAAATATTGTTACAAATCTTTATTCGCTCCCCCAGCTTTTTGTTTGTTTGTTTTTAATACAACAAACTAGTTTCAATAGGAGTAGTTTAAAATGGATTGGGTAGATTAGGTTCTGGAGGAAAACTGTAGCATTTCACCAAGATGTGAATAGACTCACAACTCTTAATCCAGTAGAAAGACTCCTATGTTATGGCTTAATTTGAGGATTTTTGCTATCATTTCCCCTCTTTAGTGTATAAAATAAAGCAGATACAGGTGTTGACCACATCATTAGTGGATTAAATTTGACAGCCTGAGATGTGGAATGGATGCAAGTCACTTGATATTATGGTCTTGAATACAATTTATAAGTGATCATCTGGATGGGTTCATGCAGATTATACAAGAAAGGACTGATGACAGAACAGAAGAAAATGCTGATGTGAATTTGAATGAAGGTGTCATATAGGGCACAAAGGAGAGGTGCCTGAGAGAGAGAAGATCTTGCTTTAAGGTGGTGATGTGTTAAGCATATCTGTAAAAAAACCCGAAGGGTGAGATTGGATTAGCCAGAGCAAAGAACAGAAGTATGGCACTAATTTCCTTAGCATCTTCTCATTCAGTGTTTAGACAGTACTGCTTTGAATTCAATTTCTGCTTGCTAATTGGTTTTCATGTTCAAATGGAAAGACAATTCTTCTGATTTTTACTTGTATTAAGAACTTGCTGCTGTTACAGTATTGCATAATCCTTAAATGGTGGTGAAATTTTTTTTGGGCCATTTCATGTACCAAGAGCACAGTGGACAGCCCTTAATGCTGGTGATAACAGAGCTACTTTACTTTGTTCCTCCCTAATAGTAAAAAGTGAAATGTATGACTGCTCCCCATTACTTTACAAATACATTTAGGGCTGCTTAGTGGAGGGTAAATGAAAAACTTAACTCTTGTTAAATCAGTTAAGTCTTGTTTGTAAACAGGTGCTTAATAACCAGGTCCTTTGTACCTGTCGATGCTAAAATTTGTAATTCCACAACAGCTGCACTGCCAAATATAATTCAGATTATATATAGCAAAGGAAAGGGAACATAATAGATTTTTCTGGAGGAGTGTGGAAAAATCTTAGTCATTTTTGAATTGGCATGGTAGGTTTCATTGGTTTTCTGTGTAGCTTTCATATCAGATAGGCAAGTTTGAGGTAGGAAGCTCTTTTCGTTTGAATTTAGTTTGAATTTAGTTTGAATTTAGTTTGAATTTAGTTTGAATTTAGTTTGAATTTAGTTTGAATTTAGTTTGAATTAATACAGGGAGTTTAATTACTTACCACAAACCACCTGAATAGTGCTTTTGCCTGAGAACCTTGTCTTCAGTTGTTTTTGTGAAGTCAGTTTTTTCCATGCTTCCTTATTGGCATTTTTACCGAGCTACTGGACCCAGCGAAGATGACATTATTTGACTGGCTAGAGCCACAGCTGGAACTTTTTCTGACAAGCAAGGATGACCAAGATGATACCTCCTCCAGCTGCATTTATTAACTGCATGTTAGGCAAAATAATAGCCAAAGCATGTAGTTCTCCCTCAGCTGCCCAAAGAAAATCTCATTGTACACAGTCTTTTTTTTTTTCCCAGAAAGAAACACACTTTCCAAGCTGTTATCCTTGTGTGAGTGTTTTCCAGTGTCAGTGTTAATGTTAGATCTGATGATGACATTCATCACTGGATAAGCTATCAGCTTCTGACTTGATCTAGGAGATACAAATAATATCACTAAGCCAATTTTACTTGTTCCTCATTTAATTCCAGTAGAAGTGTATTGTACTCAGTGCTTGCCAAGTCCTCTGTAGTTGCAGAATTCTAAATACTTCTTATGTCATCTCTTTGGTTTTAGCTGTGGGCAGTTTCTGACTGTGTCCAATTATGCTTGTTTGGGCTGGAATTTACCCTGCAGAAGTTGTTCAAGAAGTTAAAGCTGTGCCTCTGTAGCTAAACAGAGGGCCAGGGACTGAACTCTGGTCTTACAACCAAATGCTGCTGCCTGGTGCAAGCCCATACTGGTGTGGCTAACACACTCTGACATTGATTGTTGTCTAGAGAATGCCTGTACTGCTAACGAAAAGGTTTAATGAATGAGATTGATTTCTAGTTCTTTGGCAGTCTGTTTAGCTTGTTAGAGCACTTCCTTGCTCTGGTTTGAACTGTTCCAGCTGGCTCTCCATGTTAAAGTTGTCAGCAGAGGTGGGGTAGACCCAGTTGCTTTGGGCAAAAGTCAATCTCTGCCTCTTGGCCTATTTTATCAGTCTGATTGTTTGGGATTTTTTATTCAATGAGATTTTGAAAACTTGATGATCGTGTTGTTGGGTGATGTGATAAGATATGGCAGGAAAAAATCTTAAGTAGAAACAGATATCTGTTGGTAATTCCAGAGGAAGAAATGCACTGATGTAGATGAAAATAGCAGTAGTAGTTCAGTAGGGTATTGGGACTAAGGCAGGCTTGCAGGGTGAGTGAGATACTAGAAGAAATACAGGAACAGACTAAAAGAGCTCAGAAGGACACATGATTAAACAGCTTATAAAAGCTGTTACTGGTGGATCTAACTTAAGCTTGGAAGTTGGATCCTGCAAGCTTGTGCTCCTGATACCTAGTCTGGCCCAGAACCTGATGGTTTATTTTCTATTAAAGATTTGTTTCATGTGTAGGAGTAACTAATTATTTTCTCAGTATTTCTTAATTAGTTTGTGATTGGCTCTTCTTCTAGAACTCTAGTATTTTCAGTCTTGCTGATTATCAGGACAAGATGAAGTCTGATTCTATGACACCAAATTACAGATTTCTTCCTTTCTTCTGAAGACCTTTTTATTACTGCCATAATTGCCTAGTGTTAAAAAGAGTGGATAAATACTGTTACATTAAGATTTCTGAAAGGAAAGGTCTCAGAAGTAGCCAGTAGCTTGTTGCTGCTGTCTTTTCAGTGCATGTGTGTAGAATTTAATGCCAGTTACACGATTGTCTGCTTTTTTTGGCACTGTCTCTTCTGTAGAATGTGGAAGTTTTGTTTCTTGAACTGGGTTCTTTTATGAAAAAGAGGGACTTTTGTGACAAAACTAGTATTGGCATGGTAAATTTGACTTAATTGAAAGTTACTGTTTCCGTTAACTTTATAGGTGAGCTTGTCCAAGTCTCTCAGAGATACTACAGGTAGACTTGCAGAGCTGGGATGGCTACATAATAAAATAAGAAAATATACAGACCAGAGGAGTTTGGATCGTGCATTTGGACTTGTGGGACAGGTAAGTCAGCTAAAAAAAACAAAACCCAAAAAACCAAAAACAAAACCCCCCAAATTTAGCTAAAACATAGTGGTTTTGTTCCCCTAAGAAGATACTGAGTAAATGCAGTAATAGAATGGTGCATAAACTTTAGAGCTTGGATCATTCATCGTTTGATTTACTCCTTTCATGGGCTGCTGCTTTTGGTATGGGTCTTAGTCTGAAGGCAAGCAAAAGGCATTTGCTCCTGCTGGTCTTAAGGATTTGCCCGTCATTTGTAGCTGGAAAGTCTCCTGCATAGATTCCTTTTCTTAATCTGCTTTGTTAAAAAAAAAAAAAGTTAATTACTCATGCATGTTGATAAACAAAAGCAGTGCTTAAATAGGGTGATAGCATCCCTGAGCTAATTAATCACCAACTCAATTGTTAGTAACCTATGTAGGAGACACTCTTGTCAGCCATTGTTGATGTTCATGTGTTAGGACTGCACTAACTTACATAAAATGTAAATACCCCATTATCTTCTACAGTTTCTTTTGAATACAGCATCAAAAGAATATTAATTTTTGTTTTTATAGGTTTCATCATCATGATTTATAGTCTACCGTAACTTCACTGCTGCTGTAATACCCAAAACCACATTAACTGCTAAAGCATTCCCGTTTCCTCTCACTTGCTCCCTCTATAAAACTGGATATTATTCCTTCTGAGTCGACAGAAATGTTATCCTTGCCTCTAGCCATAACATCCTACCTAATCTGCCAAGAAATTGAAGTGCTTCTCCCTTCAATCTAATTTTTCTGAAGAGGTCAGTAGAGACACTGTAGTGCTTCCTACTTTTCTAATGTTTTATTCTGTTCCCTTCTGTCTCATACTCTAAGTAACCCTTTTAGTTACGTATAAATTATTTTTCTAGTGATCCAATTCTAATTTTCGTGTTTTATATGGTAGTGTTACTGTATATGCATTTTCTTAAGACACCTCCCCCTTATATCTAGGTGAATTTTCTTATTCTTTATCTAGTAACTTATGGCTTATGCTTATTTTTACTGTCTCTGGCTTTAATCTTCATGTTTACAGCAAGGGGAGAACTTTAATTCTTCAGTGAATTCAAATATGCAGTATCTTAGCTTCCATATGCAGGTTTCAGATCCTGTTCAAAAGGCTATGCGGTTAGTTAGCTGAATCTGCATAGCTCTAATGCTGTTAATTTTGCTTGAGGCAAGCACTTATATATATTTCTAGGACATAAGTGTACAAATAAAAAGATACGTTCTGCTCCTGCTGTCAGTATCTGGGCACAGCCCTTCATGGCTATTATAGCTGAGAATTTCAGGTGCTGCACACTGTGCATTAAGGAATTTAGCACAAGAATATATATTGTATTATAAAGCATCTTTTGCCAACATTTGAAAAGAATGCTTTTGTAAACTACATATGGGGTAAGATGTCTGTCACCTCTTTTATGATTCTGGTGACTGTTCTATCTCTACTCCTAATAATTGTCAATACCTGACATTTTGTGTAATAAAAACAATGTATTACGCTTTATATTTCTCTATCTTTGCTGCTTATTATATAAATTTTACTATATCCTCAGAAAGCAAAAAGAATAATTGACAATAACTTGTGTTTTGACATTCTGCCCATTTAGATCCAATTGAGGTAGTGGACATTTTAATTTTTTTCTTAAGAAAAAGCATTCTGTTTCCTTCCTGAATTCTCTTTTGCTGCAGACCAAATTAGAATTCTAGGATAATGTCCAGTTTTTCTGTAACAGTTTGGGAAACAAAAATCTGTAGTCTGTAACGCAGGAATTGGCACTGGATGCAAATTTTAACTTCTAAAGCTGCTTTGAAATATTGGTGGCCAGTAGATCCTAAGTCCTTTTGGCTACTGAATCACTAAAGACAGTGATTACTATTCTTCCTTTTTGAGCAGATGTATAGTGCCTTTGAGTGTTTTCTTGGAGGTTCTGCTCTGCCCTGTCTCCTGGCAAGTGCTACTTTAATGGGTTCAAAAATGTACTGAAGAAGCAAGTGAGAAGAAATGAAAAGTGAAGTTACATGTAAGGGGATTTCTTTTTGCCCTTCAATATCCTCTGGAATAGAATGAATGTCAAATTTCTTTGTAATTTATAATGTTGAGTTGAAGGAAGAAACCTCCTTTCCTTATAAAGGATACAATGGCAAGATTAATGACTTTTTTTTTTTTTTAGTCTTCTTTGCCACTTAGCAGGAAAGAAGATTTGTTTTCTCCTTGTGCTTGTAGAAATGATTTGTCCCTTTTACATACTCTAGTGAATAAATGTTTTACTACAAGCTCTTGGGTTCTTTCCGTGAAGTTTTCCTTATTTTTTCCAAATTACTTTGACTGTGATTTTAAAAGATGTTGAAGAGAAAGTCCTGGGAA
This sequence comes from Grallaria varia, assembly GCA_013396735.1. Classification (NCBI taxonomy): domain Eukaryota; kingdom Metazoa; phylum Chordata; class Aves; order Passeriformes; family Formicariidae; genus Grallaria; species Grallaria varia. The sequence goes on from VWZG01009033.1 coordinate 134,479, forward strand.
AATTCCCAGTAAAACAAAAGAAAAACAACTAAACAAACCACATTAAAATAGATTATCAAAGTTGTTATCTAAGAATTGGCTAGAAATCAGTTCTGAAGAATGTGTGTGGGCACAGAATTATACTTCAAGAAACCAAACATAAAATTTAAACACACTTTTGGGTGGTTTTAAGTCCAAAGTTTTCAACATAGTCCAAAATTAATGAGCCATATATTTAATTCTGTTTTGGAAAGTGTGTTGCAGGAATTTTTTTAGTCTGTATGTTAGATTAAGACCATTACAAAAACAAAGCAACATCCCAGTTTTTCTAAATTTATTTTTAAGCAAATCAAAGTATCTGTGCCTTGAATTGTTTTACAAAGAAGAAACTTTGCATTAGTTCAGGCCTGAATGAGCTTCTACACATTTTATGGATTTCTTGAGATACTTTGTGTTATTCATTCTTCCATGTCAAGTGAACACAACTGCAAATTGCTAAAAGGGCAAAAATTTACGTGATCCAGCAGCACTTACTGGAAGTATTTTATTTTTTTTTTGAGCATTGTATTTTCTTGTTGTGTCATATAGTCTGTCCTATAAATATAATGATGGTTGCCTAACTTCTGTGCTCTATTATTGGAGGTCTTCCTGAAATTGAAACTGTTATTCTACATATTGTATTTTACATGGTTATTAAAAAAGAACTTCAGCTGGGTCATCTTATAACTTGCACATCCCTGTGCTAATTATTAATGCTGTTATTGAGATAATGTATCTATTTGGAGAGGTATACTTGTCATTGTTTAATCTATTGGTAGAGTTAAAACAGCAAGAAACAAAGGCACTTGACAGTGTACGTCTATTCTTGGAAAGGGTATGTCCATCTCTTAGAGCAGGACTTGTACTTTGGCCAGTTTTCTAAGAATTGGCATTTATGCTGAAACTTGTAGCTTGAGGAAATTTCTGACTACCTTGGAAGTGTGGTGATAGAATTAGAACTATTCTAAATTAAACCAGAAAGATTTTTTTTTCTGATTATTTTTCAGGTTTTTTCTTTATTTTTTTTTCTTCCTCTTTCTCTTACAGAGTTTTTGTGCAGCCTTACATCAGGAACTTAAAGAATACTACCGACTTCTGTCTGTTTTACATTCTCAGGTAAGTTAAGTGGTTCTTATTTAACTTTCCTGTTTTGCTTTACATTATCTAAATATCTCCTAAAAGATAGACCTACATATTCCATTAGAATGTGAAGGATGTACGGCAGTTTCTGTTGACAGTGGATGCAATTCTTAACTCGTACATTTCTTACTATCTGGATGTACGTACCCTTGAATATTTTGGTCTTACAAGTTTGCTGGTATTTGATGTGTTACATAAGCAAGGAATATCATGTGTATTACTAAGCTTCTGTCCCTGTTTTGCATCCATTTTGAGAGTTTCATCTTGCATAATATCTTGATCATTCAAATCCCAAACAGTAACTTTAGGGGAAAAAAAGAGATAATTCATGGTTCAGCAGCTGATAATAACTATTTCAGCTTTTTATTCTGTCTGGTGCAGTTTGTGCATTTTTCTTGTCCCTTTGGTTATTTTACGAGAGTGAAAACATCTGCCTTGGCCACGTTTCAGTGTTTTACTATTTTTCTGTAACATATAGACTAAGTCAGTACTTATAATCATGCAGTTTGTCCACAAATGTTTACACTATGTATACTTAGATGCTAGCTTTAAAATAAAATACACTATTTTTCCTTCTGCTTGGCTTTTTTTTTTATGTAGGGCCTTCAAGGAGTTCATTACTTGTAATTGAGAAAAATTTATTCTGACAGTAGATCTAAATTTGAATTAAACTGCCTTTTAAAATTCTAACTTCAATAAATCTGTATGGTTTAAGACATAGGCTTTTGCAAATGTTTTCAAGGCTTCTGTTCCTTTTAACTCACTTGCAGTCTTTAACATTCCTAACTTTTGGAATGCCTGTCATACATGCATTTTGCTTGTTTTTCCTGGTTGCTATCCAGTATACTTTTTGTAATTATTTCCTGCTGTGTCTGAAATATGTTTTCTCTCCTTGTTTACTGGGGCTTTGATTTATTCTAACTTAAAAAATTTCTTGACCATGGAAATATTTATGAATTCTTTGAAATGCAGCTTCCTCTGCCTTTCTTGCTGCACTAAAACTTTAAAAAGAAGAAATGAGTATGGTGGGAGGGGAAGCCTGTAAGGAGAAAAGGAAAGGAAAGTTCTGGGAACGCTTATTTTCAAACTGTTTGCCTCTGTGGTGGGTTGACCCTAGCCAGCAGCCAAGCACCCACCCAGCCTTTCACTCAGCCCTGCCTGTTCAGGAATGGGGAGAAAATTAGGAGGAAGACAAAAGGACAAGTCAATCACTTTAGTGACAGTTTAGAAAGGAAAGCAAAAGCTGTGCGTGCAATGAAAGCAAAGTAAGGAATTCATTCAGTACTTCCCATCAGCAGGCAGATGTCCAGCCGCTTCCTGGCAAACAGAGCATCAGGACATTTAACACTTGCTTCAGAAGACAAACTCCCATTACCGCAGATGTTCCAACTTCCTTCTCCTTTCCCTGAATTTGGCTTCCTGAGAAAGCTTTTTGTCCTCTGTATGCTTGGAAATGGTTTCCAAGGTTAGTTGCTCTGTCAGCATCCCAGGGAGTGAAATGAGTCTCACTACTGGGTAGTTTTATGGCTCCTCCGTCTTGAAGGGAGGAGTGAATTTGCTCTCTCCCAGTCATCAGAAACCTCATCTAATTACTGTGTTGCAAAGATAATTGAGAGTGCACTTGCAGTGACATTGGCCAGCTCTCTCCCCAGCACTCGCGGATGCATCATATCAGGTCCTGTAGACTTACACAAATCCAGTTTTTTCAGTGTTCCCTAACCTGATCTTTCTCTACTCAGTCTCCCTTGTTCCAGACTTCCCTTCTGATCTCAGGTGACATCGGGTATCCCCAACAGCAAATGTTACCGAAATAACAAGGCGTAAAAGGCATTAAGTACCTCAGCATTCTCCATTTTTCCCGTCTCTGCTTTCCAGCACCATTCAGTAGCTGGACACAAACTTCTCCCCATTCTTACTGCTGTATTTGTTTTTGTTCTTCATGTAGTTTGCTGGATTCATCTCCAGTGTTGCAGTTCATAATTGTATTGAGTGTATTAAGTGCATTCTTGTAGGGAATAGTCACTACAGTGTCTGTAAGGTACAGTTTTGCTGCAGGAGCACACTGGAGTTTTTGGGGAATCTAGGTCCCTCAGCACCTAACTGAAGGGGTTCCCAGAGTCATGTCGTGTTTGTATTTTCAAGAAGCTCCTGGCAACATTCCTCCCAAAAGGCTATGAAAGAAAGGAAAGAGATCCAGCAGTGTAGGAGAAATTCTTTTGTGACTTGAAGGCTGAAAAGGCTTGAAGGTCACACTGCAGGATGGGGAAAAAAACCCTGTACGTTTCAATTAGTGGAAAACATGTAGAAAATTGTGAGTTGAAAATAAGCATATGCTTCATTCTTAGATTCAGGAGATCATACAGGCTGCCAATTTGGGAGTTGTTAGCTGCAGTTCCACTTCAGACATCGAACAACAACAATGTTGTCAAAAGGGTTCTGTACTGTCTTTCTCTCTAACTTCTGTCTTCAGAGCTTCCCCTGAACCTGTTTCTGCCCCTGAAAGAGTAATCCTGAGTGTACTGTGTACTATTCCCTAAGCTTTTCAGGTCTTTTCCTTGCTGTCTGTTTTCACATTGTCAGCCCATTTAAAAGTGAAGTTCCATGATGATGTACCATCTCTTCCCTGAAGTGAAAGGATGGGTTTTGCTCATGTATGTATCTTATCATTGCCAATTTCCAAAGAAAAAACCCAAACACGGACCCGAGAGCATCCAGAAGCTGATGTATTTAACTGGCTTTAAGGCTCATCTTAATGTGGATGACACTGGTCTTAAGCTTAACTGAAATGTTGTATTTGAATAAAAAGAAAGGTGCAAGAGGGGTTTAGTTGTCAGGAAACAGCATCTTTTCTAAGAGTTTGTCTGTTTGGACTGCTCTGGGAACTTGCTTTTATATTCTTACATGGTGTTCTTGTCCTGCTTATCCTTTCTGTACTGGTATGAGATGCGCATTTGCACCTAAGATGCAAATATTTGGCTTTTAATTTCTATGGTGTTGCAAGATTCATGGCAGTCATATTCTGACAGATTTTTCTTACTGTACTCTTTGTTTGTTTTCCAGTGGTAGTAATTTCTTAATCTGAGTATATGGCCAATTTGAGTTCTGATGACTTCTGGAGGAAGACATTCAGCAGAATTTGTCCCAATAAACTGGGTGTGCAGTGATAGAATGTTCACCTCCTACACCCTGCCTTTCCTCTAGATGTTTTTCTTTACTCGTTTCTGAGCATCTCTGATCAGTATTTGCTGTCTTTCAGGATCTCTGCTCTCTTTCCTTTGCACTTCTCTCTTTTTGTGTCTATCTATCACCTTGCTTTCTCTAACTTTCTTACCTTGGTTGCTTTGTTTGCCTTACTACACTTCTGCTTGTTGCAGTTCTTTCACCTGTACTTGATTCTCTCTTTTCAGTAGGTTGGCTCTCAGGTCTTGGCTCAATGATTTAATGAAAGTATACACAACACTGGGTATTTCAAGTGTATTAGTAAAAATCTGGTGTCCAAACAAAAACTATGAAACATCAGTTCTGCTCCAGTTTTATTCCTTAACATATCTGTTTCTAATTTCAGTTGCAACTGGAAGATGATCAGGGTGTGAATCTGGGACTTGAGAGCAGTTTAACTCTTCGCCGCCTACTAGTCTGGACATACGATCCTAAAATAAGGTTAAAGACCCTTGCAGCACTTGTTGATCATTGTCAAGGTCTGTTTAACATTAATGTTTCTGGTGAAGTTATGTAACTGTGTAGCTGTGCACCCCAGAGTTTGATATCAATAATATCCCAAACTGCTTGTTTGGAATTTTTTTAGAAAATTTTGAGTAGCTAATCCAGAATTTTGCTCTGTTAGTTTAAACAAAACATGGCAAATTGTAGTGCTGTTTTGATACTTCTTGCTTTTTTTCAAACTAGAACATGCTCCAGAAATCCTTCAAATTTTAAGCATGCACTTTTCATGCTGTTTTCAATTACTCAATCGTCTTTCAGAGAATGTCACAGTTAAAGAATTTTACTAATATGTTATGAAACGATTGGCTTAGTCTCTTTACGATGTATGAGTATTATGCAGTTCCTCTACATATGATGGCATATAGAAGTAATTCGCAACTTCTCTGCAGATTCATGTGAAGCAATAAAACTTTACAAATCTGCAAATAGTGTGTGACTGTGTTGGCAGTCTACAGGAAAGTTGTGAAGAGTCATGTTGGAGTTGACAAAAACTTTGGCCAGTAACTGATCCATAGTTGTAGTGCTTCTCCCTGAGGGTACTTCAGACTTGTGAGACTGTGGCCCTTTAGGAAGAGCATCTTACTCAAAAAAACCCTATACCATCTGCTTTTTCTTTATTTATTGAAACTTTTAACAATTTTGAAAAGAAGTGGGCTTTACTTCTTAAGACATTAATGAAAACTTCGAATTCTATGGTCTCTGCTGCAAGGAACCTTGAAGCTGTGCAGCGTAACAGCAGAGCAAGTATTTGTTCTATTTTTTTAACTTATTTTTTGACAACCTTTCAATTGCAAGGAAGCAGGAGGTATTACCTAATAGAACTATGGCAGGAACTATAACCAAGAAGCAGAAAGATGTGTTTGTATGCATGTATGCACACAGAACATTTGACAGTGTCAAGTACAGGAGAGGAGGAAAACATACTGAGGCTCTTTAAATGCTTTTCTGACGGGGACAGGGGGAGAGAAAAGAAGCATAGCATCAACCTTTGTGTGTTATCTGATGCCTTGAAATTTGCATTCTCCCAAGCTACCATAAAGTAGAGAGAGAACTCTGCCTAATGCTTTAGTGAGATTAATAATTAATGCCTTAAAACCTAGGAGAATTCACTATTAATATTAAAAAATGTACTTTTTCCTTGTACCTCTTCCCTATGATCTTACAGGGAGAAAAGGTGGTGAACTAGCCTCGGCAGTTCATGCCTATACTAAAACGGGAGATCCTTACATGAGGTCTCTGGTTCAGCACATTCTTGGCCTCGTATCCCATCCTGTACTGAATTTCCTTTATCGCTGGATATATGACGGAGAGCTGGAGGATACATACCATGAGGTAATGTATGTGCTATGGTAGATACTTTGTTTCTCTTTGCTTTGAGGTGTCTGTGGGAAGCTTAGAGGAGAATTTGAAAAGTAGACCGATGAAAATTATAACATGAGTAAGCAATACATACAATAACAACATGAAATATCACAATCTTCATCAATTCAGTTAGTTTGACATTTGCAGCATGCAGTGATACAGCATGTTGTCTTCAATGAATCATTTCCTGAGTCTTGGCTAGTAGAGTCAGAACGGTGGACTGACAATAGGTGCTTACTTCTGAAGAGAAGCAACTCTTTTCTCTAACTTTCCTTTCTTAGTGTAGCAGTAGTAATGTATGCAGAGTTCTTTTTAAAATGCAAGCCCTTTTATTTGGAATGAAGTTCAGAATGTTTGACTATTTACTGTAATCCTTGGCTAGATAAATAACTTTGTCAAACTGGGTGGAAGAGGTTTATGGTTCCAGAGTTGCTGCAGAAACTGCAGTTATCTGTCATGACTTCTGTAACAGCAAGTTCTAGTAATTGTCCTTTCTCTTCTTAGAAATGTTTTTATTCTTTTTTAAGCTTTCCCAACACTCTTCTGTCTCCAATCAACAGTCTTTTTAAAGTGACTTTTTTTTTTTCATTCCAAGAAGCCAAAGAATCATTTTTAAAATAAGTTGAGCACTTCTGAGACACATCTGAGCAATTTTAGTTGAGCGTGAAATATGCTATCTGTTTTCTTGGACGGTGCTTCTTTTGCTCAAAATTTAAATGAGTACAAATATCAGCCACAGCTAATCTTTAAGGTCAGCAGTAGGAGACTTATGTAAGATGTCTATGAATTTTTTACTAGTAGTGTAGTAGTTCCCAGCTGCTCCTCAGACATGTGAGGTTACAATATATTTGGGTTTTATGTTTAGCTCTTAACACTGTTAAAAAATTTACATGTGCATTGTAACAGCGTTCTTAATATTGAAGGTCCCATTTGAATGTGTTGCACTGAAAACTACAATTTTCATACCATAGACACAGTTTGGAACAAAGGCAATTGGCCATTCTAGGTGGAAATGGTATTTGGAGGCAGTGGAAAAAGTTCTTGTCAAAAAAAAAAAGGATGTCTTGTTTGACAGGATGAGGACAGAAGCAATACAAAGCCATTTTAACAAAACTAACGATGCAGGTTTAGTTTCTCAAAAGGCGTAGTATTGTCTTATGTGGAGTTGAGAGACTGTACCTACCATTTGATCACCAGTTAAATTACAAGATCTTCTGAGGTTTTTTTCCTGCTGCAATTCTACATCTGTTAAAATAGGAGGAATAACAGGAATAAAAACAGAATCAGCAAAGTAAAAGCATGTTATATTTTGAACTTCATCTCCTGTATTTCATAGTGGATGTTTTACAGATAGTACACTTTACATTGAGGTAGTAAATGTTTCATAACACATAGAGAGGATTAAACTATGTGAGCTATTCTATAACTTTTTCATCAGAGCTGATATTAGTGAACATATAGTTTGCAAATCCATTGCCAGGACTACTCTGCATGTTAGCAATGAAAGGGAAAAACCCAACTCGAAATATTTTTACGCTTTTCTGAATACAGAAGTTAAACTCTAGGGTAGAGAGTTTACATTAATATTTTGGTTTTAATATTTTTTCAATCTTCAGTTTTTTGTAGCTTCAGATCCTACAGTGAAAACTGATCGGTTGTGGCATGATAAATACACTTTGAGGAAATCAATGATCCCTTCCTTTATTACAATGGAGCAATCAAAAAAGGTATGTATCCAAAAGTTAATCTTCTCATCTGTTTGCTCCATGCTGCTGCTTAGATTTTCATTAAGCAAATAGAGGCCAAATAGTCATCTTAGGAGTTTTAGAATTGTTTGCTGAGGGAGATCATAAGACTCTTTCTGCTTTCCATTCTCTAATTGTTAAACTTTAAGGAGATCTCGAGGAGGAGGAAAAGAAGTTTCTGTTTGAAACCTTTTCGTGTTAGCATTGAAGTTCTGAATTGCTGTGGTTGGGATTGTGAAGCTAAGAGCACAGAAAGATAAGAAAATATCTTGTCCTGGTAGCTGTGAGAGGCTATTTTTGTTTATTTTTTTTGGGTTTTTTTTTCTCTTTCTTGTATGCAAATGATTTTTTAAAAAAATTCTTTTTTGTTCAGGTCCTCCTAATAGGAAAATCCATAAACTTCTTGCATCAAGTTTGTCATGATCAAACTCCATCCACAAAGATGATTGCTGTGGCAAAATCTGCAGAGTCTTCAAAAGATGGTAGAGTATTAATGTTACTCAGTGTCTTCCCTTTGAACCAAGGTCTGTAAAATATGGGCTTTAGGCTGTAAACTGTCTGAATAGTGAGGTGGAAAGGAGTGCAAAAGTCCCATCTACCCTAAAATACAAATATTTTAATGGATACTTCTTACAAAAGATGTGTGATGATGGCCGTCTGTATTTTTCTTTGCTTAATTTGATAGGTTTACTGGATGGCTGTTTATATACTGAATTGCTGAAACCATTCAGAAAACAGTCTGCCTTCAGCTGACTTCTGCTGAGAGAGCTGGGATGGGAGCAGGGATATTCTTGAGTGCTGCAATAAGAATTAGTCTGTTTGATGTTTCATCAAATATACTCCATCATACAATTCTGTAATGATAAATTGATTCTGTGATTGAAAAATAAGAAATACTCAATTAGTTGTAAATAAGAGCAATAAAAACTGGAGAGAAGCCTGTCTGTAAATGCACTATACCAATATGTCCAAAGAAAATTGAGTGTGTGGAAGGTTAGTAAAGTTGTTTTTGAAGTTTACTTAAAATTGGCGTTGCCAGCTGTTGATCATTAAACCAGTATTTAACTATCAGAATTCTTTCAGGTTATTTTGTTTTATTTAGAACAGATTTCAGTTTTAATTAGTGAGAACTTACATACCATTTGGGGTTATTTTTTCGTGTTGTATTCATTGCAATGAAATTAACATTGTTATGATGAAAGATACCAAGTAGTAAACATCTAAGTGAAGGAGACTTCATGTGTAAATACTAAGTGAAGAAATGTGTAGGATGCTGCTACATCTAGGAGAAAGGACAACTTGCTGCCTTCTGATGAAAATGATACTTTGCTACTTTACCTTCTTTGGATAACTTGTTTAGTATACCAGACAGTCTTAATTGCAGCTCACTGGGATAATTTCTCAGATGCTAATCAGCTCAGTATTAGGTTTTCAGACAAGTTCTTTTTTTCTAAAAACACCCTTCTTTGCACTTTGACATCTTGTACCAAATATTTTCCGTTATTCCTGTACTTAAATTTCACTTTATTATATATGACTTCGAAGCTTGGTTTTGTGGGATTGTCTTTTTTTCTCCCCTCCAGATTAACCTTGGATTAATTTTTATATTAAGTCTTCACAGCATGGACTTCTAGTATGAGTACCTCCATGAAAGATGTTCTAATAATAAAATCCCATTCATGTCTGGAAGAATGTCATCTAATAATGTGATTTTTTTTGTACCATGTGTAGTGCTTGCCTAGTCAAAGATGCGCTTAAAGTGCAGAGAGGTCAGGGTTAAGTGAATAAGGGCTGTAAATGCATTTGAACAATCAACTACCAGCTACTCCTGAAAAAGGAAAAAACATTATTTGACTACACTTTCACCACTTTATGCAGCATTTATGGCCATGCTTTTCCAATATTTTTTAAATTTGCACTTGTTTCTCGCTTCTTGATTGAATGGGAGATCTGCACAAATACTGGTTTCCTATTATGTGAGGAACGAGAGCTTTGAAGCAAGTGCATTATCTTAAGTGCTGAGAAAGACTGTTTGAGATGGAAGGGTAGTTTTAGAAATAGATGTTACTCAGTGTGTGTAGCGTGCTGAAGGTGTGCTGAGCTTACGGGCTGCAGCCTGAATACCTCATGGTATTGCACTCCTTTACTTCTGCATGAAACTGCATTTGTGTTTAGGGCATTTTACCCATTTAAACCTGAAAGAACATTCTGTGTCAGCGGTTTTGGAAATGCTTCCTTTTGTGCTTGTTTGTGCCATCCTGAGAGTCCTTTCACATCATTACTTATAATAAGATCATGGAAAGCTAGGATGCCAGCCTGAGTTCTGGATGCTTTTTCTCATTTTAAATCTGAGTATTTCATGGGTTTGGCTGTATTTTTTATTTCTTTCATTTGCTTTGGAACCTTAACTCTTGTTTTTCCCCAGTTTTCTTTTTTATGCTGAAGTAATTATGATGAAGTGTATGTAGATGTTGGTCATCTTGCCTGACAGGGAATTGTAGCACTTGGGAAAGAGTGGGATAGTAAAAAACACAGATAAAGTGACCCCAGCTCCAGCATCTAGCTGTTCAATTTGGGAACTTCTGAATGGACTGCACACTACGTTCAGTAGCAACTCTGTCAGGGTCTCTTGTTTGTAGAGATAACCAATCTTTCTAACAGTTTTGCATATCGAACAGCGATATTCCTTGTACTGGTGTGTGTATATACAAAGACGGTGTATTACAGCTACATATGTAAAATTGAATTTTTCAGTCTGAGATCAAGAGCTGTATCCACATCACTTCCTTCAAGGGAAGGGAAGCATGACTAAGGAGAGTTTGGGTTTTTTCTGCTTGGTACAGTAAGAAGTTGAGACTGGTCCACGTGTCCTCAGCCATAGGTATTGCCTTATATATGCTCGCTCCTGCTTGAATGGAGGCAGCATCAGAATGTGTGACAGAATAGACTTGCCATAGGCAAGCTAGGAAATTGCCTGCTGCCTATTGGCTTTGCCTGTGCCTTGAGCCAGTCCTAGGTCCAACCTTTGTATCAAGTAGCTGAAGATACTAGCTCGTAACTCTCTTTTAATTGGCGTGTTACCTCTCTTGTTTTGCCCACTAGGCTCACTTCTTGAGGAAAGACATTTGCAAAAAGATCCTTAGGATGTTGTAGCTTACTGTGTTCTGTCTAAAACTCTAGGGTTTTTTTCCCATATGGAAGTTCTTCTTTCTTCCTCCAAAGTCAGCACTGAAGCCATGTGGCAGGTTGGATGGCTGTTGCTGCTGTGCACACAAGCAGCTGTGCTTGAACCCATCTTTTGAAAATACCAGTAAAGAGAACAGGAGCTGCTGACATGGACAGACCAGATGAGTCAGAACTGACTGGAGATTCTCACTGCCCTGTTGTCCTGTACCAGTGACACAAATGTATTTGCATGAACTGACGTTTTTCCCTTTTCCTAACAGTGGGAACACTTCTGCATGCTTCTTTACCTGAGCAGTGCAGGAATTGACTTGTCAGATCACACCAGATCTCTGCCTTTGCCCGATCTGCCTAAGCAGAGATCTTGGTGAGCTGTCTTGTCTTGGTTTTTTTTATAAGCATTGAAGGGGGACTTTGGGATTACTGCAGTCTGTATTAATTCTCACATCCCTAAGTTAGATGTGTGTTACTTGAATAAGTACTATTTCCCTAGGTAGGGATTTTGAACGTAGCAGTGTATTATAAAAAGTGGCATCTCTGACATCTCTGCTTATTTTTGCAGTTTTTGTGTCTTATGGAAAGCTTCACTGGTTACTGAAGGAGAATTTGTAAACCTCAGAGAATGTCATTGAGCCAGACATTGTGTCTCATTAAAGAGTGACTTCTTTATTAGAACTACTGTTTATTTCTTTTTTTATAAGCATTTTATTAATTGAGGCTGAATCTCATCAGAGCAACACAAAATTTGGTTTTAATTTTTCCTTTTTGCAGTACAGTTTGAGACAAATCCTGGAGCAGGCAATGCACTGTCCTACACTAATCTACTGCATCTTTGTTTTTTTGTCCTTTAAAGAAATAGTTGTGTAATTAAAATTTGTTGAAAGTGGGAATATGTCCTTTTATAATGTGGAAGTTCTGAATCTTATGATAGTTGGATATCCAGTATTTGGAGTATTGTTCCATGTTGTCTGAAGAGACCGTATTGCTTGCTATCTCATAACAGCTTTATTGCAGTCCCTTTCTTAATAAGCTTATAGTTGTAGAAAGTAGTGGAATAAGCTTCCTACTAAAGGATGGTGTCCTGCTTCCAGTCCCCAAATTGCCATGCATTAAAGGTGGAGAAGAAAATATCGGGTTGCTGGCAGCCCCCCACAGAATGAAAGCATATTCCCTTTTCTCTCATTCTCTCTCATATCTGGGAACTCTTTTCTCTTGAATATTCTGACATTCTCATTCTTTGAGTTATTCCCCCATGCCACACTCTGTCTTAGAAGCAGGTTCTGATTCAGATTCCCCAAACAAAACTTTTGCCTGTCTCTGAGCTTTTAGATCTCCTTCAAATTATTTGATTTTGTAAATTGCAGTATTTCAGCAAGCTTAAAAACCCTAACTTTTTGTGTAAAAGTGATGACTCTTAGTGTAAAAGTATGAGCTCTTATTGGAAAGTACTAGCTGGGCAATAATTAAAAGTAATACTGTTGAAGTATAGTCTGCTTTAGACTTGCTTTCACTTTGGCTATGGCAAATATAGTGGATCAGAAGGCATAGTTTTTCTGTTTGCATGTTTCAACTACAAAGCTTGTTTGACACTGTTTTGGAAAACTACTAATTTAATTTTTATTTTTTTTTAGCTGCTGATTTGTTCACAGATCTAGAAAATGCCTTTCAAGAGAAAATTGATGCAGCTTATTTTGAGACCAGCAAATACCTGCTGGATGTTCTCAACAAGAAGTACAATTTACTGGAACACATGCAGGCCATGAGGCGCTACTTATTACTTGGTCAAGGAGACTTTATCAGGCATCTGATGGACTTGCTCAAGTAAGAGAATAGGAAGGGTAATTATGTTGAGTTTCTGATGCTTTCAAATGTGCATGATCAACACAGAAACTGTTTTGCTTTTGGAAGAGGACCCTTCAAGTATCTTGTTTGGTTAAACCTTTGTCTAATAACTTTTAAATTCTATTGAGTTTAATTTCTTTGACCCTGAGGCTCAAACTGTTCTTCCTTTTTGATAAGAAGTATATACAGTACCATTTCACACTGTCTTGAAAAAAATTGCACTAATACAGTTATCTTTATCTTGGCCCTGTGACAGCCTCAAGGATGTTAGCATTTCTCTTGCTCCTGTCAGCAAGTTTAAGCAGAAAATTTCTGGTGCTCTTGATGCCACTAGTTAGCATTGCTCGGAATGTTAGGCCTCCTCTATTTTGGGGTTGTTTGGTCTGAAACACTGCATCAAACCCTTCAATGCAATTTGAAAAATTTAATTGATGGCTCACCACCCTCAGTTTTAAGCAGTTGGGTACACCCACAGTTATTGGTTTCAGATTTTAGTGTATTTGCAAGCTCGCTGCTTTTACGTGCTGAAGTTACTGATAAAACTGAAGTCTATCAAAAATGTTGTTTACAAAGCTTTCCCTTGGTATAGAAGGCCAGCTTTGTAACAGTGTCACTTAACTTGTTTGTAAATAAAAATCGTGTGGTGAGATTTGTACCTGGCCATGCTTTTTAAAGTGAAAATTAATGTTAAGCAGAATAAGATTGGTTTGTGGAGTCAGGATTGTGTTTGAGGGAGAAGTAGTGAGAGGCTTTTCAGTCCTGTTCCTGAGGGAGAGCGTGAAAGAGCTTCATGTTGCAACTCTTTGGATAGTTTAAGTTACGTAGAGAGGGTGGGTTTGTGTGCTGCGAGCACTTCTAAGCCCATGAGATGGCTGTCAGTTTCTCAAAACTGAAATGAAATTACTCGTTTGGTGTGTTATTGATGTAATCTGCCTCATTTTAGATATGAATGCAGCTCAAATTACAAAATAGCTAAGCTAGCAATCCTGGTAACTTCAAGTTACTGGCATTGATTGAGGATCAAGTTACTCTTCATGCTGATGTTCAGGAATATAGTTGCATATGAATAGACATATTCTGCTGATGCTCTGCTCAAATATTTTGCTCGTTGGTTTTCTTCATGGGTAAGACTGAAAGAGTATTAAGAAGTTTTGAATGTCTGTCAGAAAAGTGTTTTTGCCCTGTGCTGCGGTTACTACGGAATTGCTGCTGCAGAGTAGTTCAGTAATATGCTATGACTGTTTTGTACCCCCAGGCCAGAGCTTGCACGACCAGCTACAACCTTATATCAGCACAATCTGACTGGAATCCTTGAAACAGCGGTGAGAGCAACAAATGCCCAGTTTGATAATCCTGAGATTCTCAAACGATTGGATGTTCGACTTCTGGAGGTCTGTTGCATCATGGTGGCTGTGACCTGAAACATACCTTTGTGTGTGTGTATACATGCAGACATCTCTATGAAACAAAACTTTCATATGTGTATATAAATACATTTCCCCCATCCCTTTCCATTGAAGTTTACTTTGATATAAACCTCATTTAGTAACCCTTCTTTTCCCTTTTTCTGTCTATTGTCCATTTGTATTTCAAGCTGTGGGCTTACAGCCATTGATAATATGAAGTTGAGTATTTAGAGCCTAACAGGAATTGATGCTGGTGGCCCTGATTTGAGGTTCTGCAAACAGCTCTTACTGCTGTTGGGGTGGGGAGGGATGAGTTGGAGTTTGTTGCCTGTAGTTACAAACAGGGAAGCAATGGAAGCACAGCTGGTGAAAGAGACCTCTGGTAAGAAACTTGAGTTAATGAGAGAGCTCCAGTCCCAGAGGGGGGAGTTGAGTGAAGAGCTGTAGCATCTGAAAGAAGTCTGTAGTCCTGCCCAAGAAGTCTTTTCTTCCCTTCATTTTCCATTACTACCTTCAGTGGAGAAACGTTGACATTACAAACATCAGCATTTGGGTGAGATGAATCTCACTCTTCTATCAAACCCTGATAAATTTTGCTTAATCTACTGCTTTCAACAAGGAGTTCCTGTGTCTCTTATTGAGGTGGATGCTTGTTTTCTCATAGGCCTTTGATGAAAGAGTAAGCAAAAGTTGCTCTTCAGCAATAGTATGTTCTGATTATGTGTTGAAAGTAGCATATCTTTTTAATACAGGTATCTCCTGGGGACACTGGATGGGATGTCTTCAGCTTGGACTATCATGTTGATGGACCAATAGCAACGGTAATGTCATATACTGCTGGCTGTGAGTGTGTCTTGGGTACTGAATTGAATTGCTAAGTATCTTTTTATTGAAATAACCTTTTTTGTTCTAGAGATTTATTTTTGGTTTTTTGCATCTAGGATGCACCCACTGTGTAAACAGTTAAGGCACTTCTTACAAGATAACTGTGAGTGCTGAAAAACTACATTTAAAATAGTCATTACTGAAAATCAGTAGTTCATTTGTTCCAGCAGAGTTTTTAGCAAGTATTTAATGATTGGAGTGCTCTTCTTTCATTTTTCCTGGTCTGTAGATGCTAACTTGGGATAATATGCAGGGATATATTTGAGGAGAGATTATATTTGTGGAGAATGTATTTATGTTGTCTAAATGGCATTTGATGGATAGTGTTCACTAGAACTGTTACTTAAAATTGAAGAAATAATTTTCTGGACAATTTTGAGTATAAAAAGGTATGAGAAGGCATCTGCTCTATTGATCAGAATGCATTTAGCCTGTAAAGAACTCGTAAAGTTTTGGTTTTTTTCAAATGACAAAATGTGAATCTGACCAGCAGAAGGAGTCTTCATGCATAGTTTTAAAAGAGCTAGGTGTTTAGGCTTTATCATCCTCACCTCTTCTTAGACTTCCAGCAGTGCTCTGTGCCTCCTTGAATGTTACGTGACTGTTCAGCCCTCAGGGAGGCTCTTTCCGAAAGCTTTGGGGTTTCCAGGAAGTCTTTTTTTACAATACTTGTCAATAAATGGCGTGAATCAGACAAGATGAACTGTGAAGTGATTCTTGGTACTTCAGAACATATGGTATGTCCGTTAAATTTGTATGGATGCTTTGTTTGTAGGTCTTTACACGTGAGTGCATGAGCCACTATCTAAGAGTATTTAATTTCCTTTGGAGAGCAAAGCGAATGGAGTATATCCTTACTGATATATGGAAAGGACACATGTGCAACGCAAAGCTTCTGAAAAGTATGCCAGGTGAGAGGTGCCCAGATGGATGACATGCTTCTAAAGTGGATTTAGATGACTGCATCTTACTTTAAACTTTATGTTAAGAGGGGAAAAAATGTCTGTTGGGACAGACAAATTTTGTATTTTGCTCCTCTTTACTGGCTGTTTAATGAATGAAGGTAGAATAACATTATTGTAAGTGTAAATTTCCTATTTGTTGTTAATCCTTGGTCACTATCTTGAAAAGTTGCACTAATATAGATACCTTGATGCTGGCCCAGTTGTGAGACTGGAACTCTTCTACCTCTTTTTATTCATCTTCCTTGATGTCTTCCTGTTTGTACCCCATGTCTCCCTCTCTCTTATGCTGTCTGTTAACTAGTAAGTCTCATACATACACACCTCTGACTTTACTAGTTTTACTTTCACTCATTCCCTTTGCTTTTGTTTAGCTAAGAACAGAAGAGGCTAAGAAGAGAAAGATGTTTGAGAAGAAGTAGGAAAACTCTTAAGTGTAGTGACTTCGGTGTATGTTTAATGAACTGGGGCTTTTTGATCCTATTTCTCAGCAGAGAATGTAGTCATATTTGTGAGCATCTGTACTGACTCTTGAAAGTTTTTTCTAATCTATCTACATTTTTTCCAGTAAAAAATAGGCATTGATAATTATGCTTCTTTGTGGCATAGTAATGTGTATGAAGTTATATTTATTGTTTTATAATTAAGAACTCTTTGGTGGGTGGGAGAGGACACCCTTACTTGAGAACATCACTGGGAAACAAGTTCTTGTGAAGTCTGCTCTAGTGCACAAGGCTGATACCTGGAACTGTACAGGATGACTGTTTCCTTTCTGTTTCTGTGAGATAGGACTTAGTTTACTGTCATTCTCTGTCCCAAATAAGTGCTTGCTTGACTAGAAGCCAATGGTCTATCACATTCTTGCTTTCTGTTCCCTTTGAGACTATGGATCAGTGAACAGATTTTATTCCCATGAGCTGAGGGCCTTTAGGCTGGAGTTGTCTGCCACTGCTAGGGTTTTATTTGTTCTTTTGTTGTCAAGAGGAAGCTTTTTTCTAGCATTGACTGAACATGTAGTTGGTGTTGTCTTTGGCTTACATTTTCTAGGAGGTAATTGTGCAATGTTCTTTGCTCATCTATTGCCAGCCAGTATTGTTGCTATTGTCTAAGATTTGTAGCTGGTTTATAATGTACTCAGTTTGGTATGGAAAATTTACTAAGCTGATTTATGGCTGTACTTGTGCTTGCAGTCTTTAACATACCGTCTTTTGAATTTTTTACAGAGCTTTCTGGGGTGCTGCATCAGTGTCACGTTCTGGCATCAGAAATGGTCCATTTCATTCATCAAATGCAGTATTACATTACATTTGAGGTATACTCTATCCACCCAATTAGTTACAGAATATTAAAAGTACTTAATTTTAAAGTATGTGTTGTGTGTCTTAAGGTTCAAAGAGCTTGTCATCTAGCAAATCAAAACAGCTAAATCCTGAATCATCATTCCAGGTGCTTGAATGTTCATGGGATGAACTCTGGAACAAGGTCCAACAAGCACAGGACTTGGATCACATCATTGCAGCTCATGAAGTTTTTCTGGACACAATCATAGCTCGGTGCTTGCTGGATAGTGATTCCAGGGTAAGTCTTCCCTTGACATTAAATTGTAGCTTTATGGTCTTGGCTTATGTG
Organism: Grallaria varia; assembly: GCA_013396735.1. Classification (NCBI taxonomy): domain Eukaryota; kingdom Metazoa; phylum Chordata; class Aves; order Passeriformes; family Formicariidae; genus Grallaria; species Grallaria varia. The sequence continues at coordinate 152,374 of VWZG01009033.1, forward strand.
TTAGGAACCACCTTCTCTTACGATGTAGGAGCAAAAGGAAAAGTAATTTTTCTTCCTCTGATACAAGGTTTTATAATGGTAGGTTCTGTACCTACTGCCCAGACATGGTGACACATATTGATAATAAAACTTGCTACTGTGTGGCCAGCTGGTTTTGGTCCTAACTATGTGATTGTGCAACCATTGACTTAGGCTTTGCAAAACAATCTTTCCAGCTATGTGTAAAAAAGATTTTTTTTATTTACTTGTCTTCTGGAGAATGGTAGTAACTTAAAACTTTTGCTCTAAAATTGTTTAATTATTTTGTCATCTGTCTGTCTCACAGGTACTTCTCAACCAGCTTCGAGCAGTTTTTGATCAGATCATTGAGCTCCAGAATGCCCAAGATGCAATGTACAGAGCTGCTCTGGAGGAGTTGCAGCTGAGGTTGCAATTTGAAGAGAGGAAGAAACAGCGTGAACTTGAGGTGCAGTGAGGATATTACTAGAACACGAAAATGAATTGAGGCGGATACACTTGTCTTTAGATAAATATAGGGTTTTAGATACCACACAGAGGTACAGCAAAAGTGAAAAATGTGTTTGGGACAGATGTAAAAGTCATCAGCAGTAGCTGGTGACTTCAGACAAAACCTCTGAATGGTATTTTTGGTTTCTGTTGTGCCCAAAATCAGAGTAAGATTTCTCTAGTGGACTTTGGAGAATGAGATGTTTGGGGCTTTTTTAGGTAGAGTAAATAAAGAGGCTTTAATATACTGAACTCTTTTGCATAAAATGAGAGAGCTCCGTGTCTGCCTCCATGCTGTCAGTCTGTGGGACATGCAGTGCTGGTGTGAGGCTTGCCTGCTTTGCCAACCTCAGATTTCTTTTCTGACCACAAAGGGGACTCTTAGTTTTAGTATCGGGGTCTCTGTCTTTGTCTTTCTGTGCCAGTGGTTGGTTTTTACAAGCATGGTGGCTTAGCTGGGCAGAAGGTGGCCCAATTAGCAACTTGCATTGTTACACTTGACTTCTTAACACATTTGGTCTCTCTGTAGGGCAAGTGGGGTGTAACTGCATCAGAAGAGGAAGAAGAGAGCAAAAGGATGAAAGAATTTCAAGACTCAATACCTAAAATGTGCTCACAGCTGCGAATACTCACTCACTTTTACCAGGTGCATCTTAGATTATATTTTCTTTGATGTGTAGAAATGAATTTAAAATATTGAGTAGATGTAACTTCTGTATTCTTGTGTACAGTTTGTGGATTTAGGTTTTTATTTTTTTCTTGTCTACTTGGAAACCTGTATTCATTGTTCCTTAGTTGTCAAAGGTTTTGTGATCATTTATGTTCCCCTCACAAAGGAGGAGTCTTTTCATGCAAGTCTTTTTTCCACTAGTAGTGGAAGTAATAACTATTTTTGTGTAATCTGAGGGGGAAAAAATAGAATTCCTTCTGCATTCCATTTTTTCCTCACTGTCTTTGCAAGTCATTGCTATTAAAGACTGCAGAAAATTTCTTGTTAAAGGCCTAACACATAGTTTTAGGCTCACCGAGGTGGGAAATGGATAAGCAGTTTGGGGGAACATATGCAGGTTATCTTCTTTGATGATAATTTATTCTGACTTTGTCTTAATCTGTTATATCTGATGCTAAAGCTCCCATTCCCCAGAAAAATCAGCTGTTGGCTTTCAGGGAAAGCATTTCAGAAAGCAATGGGAGCGACACAGCACTGTGTGCCACAGCAGCCTTTCGGGTCGACTCAAAACCATACCCAAGTCACTTCTTGACTTTGACATGTGAGATACTCTTGATGTGATGTACTTTGTAACCTCTTACTTATTTCCTTTGGCATGCCTGAAGTTAAGATTTTTTTTTTTTAAATGCTGATACTGAATTTTTCTTGAAGCTGTAGGGCCTGCTTTTTAGCTTGTTGCTGTTCATATTTCTTGTATCTATCTTGTTTTTATATCCATTAATACACACTTAGGCAAATATGCATTGTTTTTCTAGTTAAATGAATGAGTTTGAAGTGGTTTTGCTGCCTTGTTACCCTATGTTTGTTTTGCCTTATGAGTGGACAATCTATTGTTTATAGCAATTTGATCACTGAGACCCCGCAGTTGTACAGCACATGCAGAGCTCTTCCCAGTTCTCCTGTCTGATGTTTTGCATCAGATCCATTATGTATTGCCAATAGCTTTGCCAGGCTCTAATTAATCAATGAAGTGCTGCATTGCCAAGAGTTCAGTTCAAATGGGAGTTTGAATCAAAACAGAGCAGTACACCTAGGTTATGAAAGATGGCTCTTTGGAAAACCGTAGAGATCCTGAGCTTCGATGTGAAGACTTAGATTTGGAAGGAATTTGCTGTTAGGTCCAAATATTGCAGTTCTCCCTGTCCCCACCTCCCAGAGGAAATAGAGGCAAAGTGTTTAAGTGTAGGGTGAAAATAAATTGCAGTTTGTGTGCTCTACAGGATTGTTTCAAGTTGGCAGTATAGATTTTGCCTGCTTGGACTGTATTCCTGCTGAGCTCTACTATGGATTTTCCGTGCAGAACTTTCCTGGCCAGCCTTGGTCAGCTTTGGAAGTAAGGGAGCTCTCTAGTTGTGGGCATGTCCACATTAGTATTTAGGTGATCAGGAATGAGTTCAAGTGAGTTTTCTCATCCTCCCAAAGTCCTCCCCCTTCCTTTATGTTGTGGGGTTCCTGCAGTCCCTGGGCTAGTGCCAAATGGGAGGGTGGAATCCAGAAGTGTGCCTCCATAAAAGCCAATCACTTATTGGATATGTGGTACTGACTGCCCTAAAGGGCACACACTCTTCTGTTCTAGTGGGCTGCTTGTGCTGTACAACCTACATCAAACAGATAGGTTTGAAGTGAGTGGTGCTCTGACACTGGCCTGCCAGCATTGTAGGTGGGTCACAGAAACAAGGTGAGGTCTCCTGTTAGCACGGGTTGGGTCCTGAATGGTGTTGCAGGACAATGACAGGAGCAGCTCTTCTGCAGCTTAGGAGCCTTCAGACATAGGGAGGATGCCAGCAGGGCACGGGGTTGAGGAAGCAGGCTTCATAAGACCGAGCTGTTTGCACTGGAGATTCTGACATGTGTGGCAGGTATTGGACGATAAAATAAAGCTCTAGGGTTTTCCAGAAAGAATGAATCCAGCATAACTGATTTGTCAACAATTGCATATGAACCCTTGTGGTTGTCTTTTCAAGGATTCCCTCTGCCTCCTTACTAGTCTGGGCTCCACTTGACCTGTGCAAAACACTAGGGATATTTTCTTAGCTGTCTATTGGGTTTTTTTCTCCTTCAGGGAATCGTCCAGCAGTTCTTGGTCCTGCTGACAACCAGTTCCGATGAAAGCCTTCGGTTCCTCAGCTTTAGACTGGACTTCAATGAACACTATAAAGCAAGAGAGCCCAGGCTGCGCATGTCCTTGGGCACCAGGGGCAGGCGAAGCTCACACATGTGAAACCGCTGCTAAGGACTGCACCTCGGTGTCCAATGGATGTTGGACCTCTGGTTGGACACAGCAATCAGTGTTGACATAATGCAACCAAATCGTTTGTGGTTGGTGTCTACATTGCCTGCAGACAACATGTTTTCAGTCATGTGATTGTGTGACACTGTATAGCAGAAAGCAAAAAAAAAAAAAGAAAGAAAGAGTAGGTTTTTTTACACGGATGTTTCTAGAATTACCAGACTAAATGGGCTGGTTGAACCTCATCCAATCAATTTGTTAATCATCCTTTTAAACAAAAGCCAATTTTATTTGAAGCTTTTTGAGCTCTTTCCACTGTAACTTATATCTGTGTCAAGGAAATCGCATCTTTTGTTTATAGAAAGCACCATTTCCTTTTTTAACAAGAAAATAAGAAGGTTATTTTTTCTATATGTATTTGTTGTATTTGAAGAGAGCTTTTGTTAAAGCAAACAGATCAGGACCCACACCTATTGTTCTTGTTAGAAAGCTGTACAGCATTTCATTATGCTGATTTTCAGTGTTGTGCTGTGTTTGACTGTGTGAGAAACTTTGTATCAGGAGACATAAACTTATATTTAATTTTTTTTTTTGTTTTCGAAGTTAAAAACCTGGAATAAAAATTTAGTGGGGAAATTCTATGGTCACTGTACAGGAGCAAACTATAGAGTCAGGAGTGTATTTGTTGCACATAAGATCTAAAAAAATTAAGTTAAAGCCTCAGGACTATGAAGGGAAGTGTTGGTTAAGATCGAATAATTAATGTTCAAAATCAGATGTGTAGAAACAAAGTGAGTTGGCTAATGTTGACTTCATTCTCTTCTCTTCCCTATTTTTTCATTGTAAATATTTATATATTCCTGTCCAGAAGTTGGGGAGAGGGGGATTCTTCTTTTGCAAAGTTGTCATTATATCAGGTTGTTTATTATGTTCCACAAGTGCGAGCTTAGAAAAATAAAAACACAATTATCTTCAAACAAGTGTTTTGCTTTTTGTAATTGAAAGTTTCTGATTTTTCCAGGGTAAAAAGTTTGAATTTAGGAGTGTCTGATTTACAGATCCCTACCCATTACAGGATTTTGGTACTAGTCTTACCTACACTGAGACTTGTGTACAGTTTATTAATTAACAATTACTCTCAGATCAGTCAGGTCTGTGGCCTTTTTTGCTTTTTACCTTTGATCTTCTTGAACCCCTGAGAAGCAGAGGCACATGCCAGGCCATGCAGGTAAGGCTGCTGTGGTGATGGAAGTAAATTCTTAGGGAGACAAAATACTGACATGCTGCTCTGGAGTAACTGTTTTGCCCTCTGGACACCAGGATTCCCATGTTGTGTGGGCTTGGAATCCTTGCTTTTGTTAAAACATGTAAGACTTTAAAAGCGGTGCCCTTAAGGACCTGGTGGTGCAGCTGCTCTTGTTGGGTGCACTTGCAGGCAGCTGTAAGCAAGTATGGACTCTGAAGCATAGCTTGGAGAAGCCAATGATCCCTCTTCAAGGAAGATGGAGCAATGAAAAAAATAGACAGACAAAAAAGGTGAACCTTTGTGAGCATCTGTTGGCCCTATACTGTTAAGGCCAGATTATCACCAAAAGAGTGGATCAAAATTTGAGTTATAGATACTTAGATCTTCCTTTGGTCTTGGAAGTAACTATATTAATAGCATTGTCATGATACCTTATACAAGAGCAAACAAAACCCCAAATGAGCAGAACATTTATGCATTGATAGTCATAGAATAACCTGTCCAGTGGAAGTGGATATGAGGTAACAATGCCATTTTTGTGGCAGTTTTAGCCTTTTTTTTCTTTTCTAATTTATGCTTTGCCTTCACCTACAGCTGGGTTTTCCCACTTGGGGCACTGTCAGCATTATCTAGTGCTGCTCCTGTGCCGCACAAAGCACGACTTTCCAGTAAACATCTTCATCTGTGTGAAGGAGGACACTGATTTTTACAAAGCTCTCACAACAGAAATGCTGCAGAGGTGCCCATAGATAACTGTGCTCCAGGATACTGTTCCTATAAATGCTTCACTGCATTCCAACCAAGAATACTGGGAAAACCAACTCACCTTTTTCTGTTCTTCAGCGGTAATTTATCTAGGTGGCCCAAAAGTGATTTTGGAAGGAGGAAGTATGGGAAAATAGTGGAGTAAGCAGATAAAAAGTGCTGGTTGTGTGTAAATAGGGTGCTGTTCTGTCTATCTTTGCCCTTCATCTAATCATGTAGCCTGTCCTGTCTCCTTACTAAATCGCTTTCCCTTTTCCTCTGTGTTTATAATGGGCATCTGAGTGCAGCAACTGGAGTGGAATTGTGGGTGGGAGGTGTGCCTGTGGTGCCAGCAACTGCAGACACTGCAGTGAGACAACAGATGCATCCAGAGATGGGAGCGTCCCGGGGTCAGCTGCTGGCTGGACTGCATGTGTAAGCCCAGCTGTTGGAGAGATCCACCTTTGCACTGCAAGCCTTGCAGCGATGTGTTCAAGGAATTAACGATGTTGAACAGCTGTGTCTGCTCTGCACAGCCTTGTGGTTGAGCAGCCTGAGTGTCAGCACGAGCTGCTGCTGTACATGAGCCTGGCGGAGAGCCCTGTGCCAGCCCTTCCTGCACACCAGGGCAGGAGAAGAAGGAGCCCTCCACAGGACAGAACCTGTGTAGTGCATCACAGGAAAATCCATGCAGGCTCTATCTGGTGCTGCACAAAGGTAAAGTGCCAGCATCTGAAGCAACTTTTACTTGTTGCCTGTATTCCTCTTTTTGTCCTACATATATATTTCTGGTTTTATTCTGGCATATTAAAGCAGCAATTTTTTTTAGTAGTTTTTTTTTACCTGGCCTTTCTTATTGGGATCCAGAAAGAACCCTGAACCCTCAGTCTCTCACTGACCTGATGCAGAACAACGTTGAACATGTATATACACATTCATGATATATTACCAAGATATATAGATCTCCCATTAATATACAATGGAACTCCCACTAATGGTCCTCCATCCAGCTCAGCAGGATGAGGCTGTTGGTGCTGCCTGCATTCATGTGAGTGTTTTGTGTGTTGGTCTGGTTTGATCTGTGTTGCCAGCAGTGTACAAATACATATGCAGTGTGTACACATGCTCTGTCCGCGTGCCAGTCTGTGGGGGATGCATCCTGGCCTTGCTGCTGAATAGACCTGAGGCCATGGAGCTGCGACAGCCGCACCTCTGTCAGGCTGCTGGATTCAGCCATTCCAGAGACAAATTATTTTACCTTTAATTTATGCCCAAAGACCAATAAAGACATAAATGTATGTACTTAGAGTAAAAGTTGACAAGTCTCCTGCTGCTGCAACTGCACAAGTGGCTTTCCTTGCAGTGGGTGGCAGCAGCGCCATTCAGGTACATTTCTGAATAGAAATATGAGACTTTTACCTTTCTACTCTATTTTTTAACACTGAAATGCTTATATACTACAATCAATGTTCAAAAATAATTCCTAGCAACACATTTGCTATACAGGGCTGTTTTTATTTTGTTAGTTATATAATGCTCACTTCTGGCTGCTAATTTCAGTGTTTTGCTTTTAGAGCTACAGTGTCTTATAATACAAATAGGTCTTGGGGTCTTTGTCTCCAGCCATGTTTCCAAACTGAAAACAGCCCAGCTTCTCCTCTTTTCTGTAGCCTGTCCCAGAGATATTGCTGACTGCCCCTGCGTACTCAGCCCCCTCCTTTTCAGAGTTGCCAAGGCCTAAAGAAATTTTGGAGAAACTGCAGTAAAAGCAGAAATGCAGAAACTGAGAATAAAACTACCACCCATCTTGGGATGTTATACAATACGCAACAGTCTTCTGGGGTGAAGGGTTACCCATGCGGTGCTACCAATACCAGAAAGACTTTAAAAGGAAAAGAACTGCAAAATATTTCTGTCTTATTCTTTTAAACTACAAGAGATATTTTTTCTACTGACTGACAGCATGTCTTAACCAATATGCACTCTGAAGAAGAAGAAGTTAAAAACCAACAAGTTTTATCTCCCTCTGTAAGTTATGGCAGCTTGACTGCCTCGGGGTGCAGTATTCAGTGTCTTAGGAGCACCCACTAGGAAATGCAGAAGCTCATGATATAATGTATTTTTCAGGGAATTAGTTGCAGGCTTAGGGTAGGAGATCCAGGACAGAATATAATCATAATCCATTATTATTATAGTGATTCTATTTTTCAGTCAAGGCCCTGTGGATTTTCTCTTCTTATACCAGATGCAGTGAATAAATGCCAAGCTCTCTCAGCTGTACACAGGACGATACTATTTATTTTAAAAGCCCAAATCTACATGATTAATTTTGTTAAAATTAATTGTGGAAGGATTCTATCGTCTCCTGTCACACACAGAAGTTGTATATGTTTTGGACAAGAACTTTTTCAACCTTTTAAAATATTTCTATCAAGAATGGCCAATTTTCTATGATCAGTGTGAAACTATAACTTCCAGTAACTTCATCTAACAATGATTTCCAGTATTAAGGATGCTCTTGGAATACACGTGTAAATTTTCAAGCACACTGAAAGGTGAAAGGCAATGAATGATTGAAAATTTAAAAAAAAAGGAGGTGTTTGGACAGAAAATTGAAGCTTTATTTAAAGCTTCTAGACTTAAATATTGGGGTTTTCTGTGATCTTGCATGAATATTTCCTAATGCTGACCTTGGAAACAAGCTGTGAGTATGCACATTTGTACTCACTGAAATTTTCAACTGAATGAGCAGCCTCAGAGATGAAAGAACGTATTTCACACTCACGTAAAGGTGCTCAGGGACTTCTCCAAAGTGCCTAATTTTGAAAATTATATTTTGGCTACTTGAAACCTAAAATACCACTTTAACCTCTAATATGATTCTGCTAACTGGAGAGAGGTAGAAGAGTTGGGAGAGCTGGAAGAGATGTGCAAATATTGGCAAGTAGAGCAGGGACAGATACAAGAACCTGCTGTTTCAGAAGTCAGAGGAAATAATTCTGTCTGGGTTCTACAAGGGCATTGTAACCATCACCTGCTCTACCCTATTTATTAAACAAAATTACATTACCAAGGATAACAGTAAACAGACAAAAGTGAAATGTCGTGGCAATGGTCGAGGTAGGTCAAAGAAATGACATGTCTTCTTCCGAAAACAGGACCCTTTGTTGTATCAGAAGCTGCAGTTCTTGTAGACCTGAGTCTGGACACATGTCCAAGGACCACTGGTTTCTCTATACATAAATAATTCCTAATTGGACACACAAACCGCGCATGTCAGTAAACCATGAGTCATCACTTTAGAGATTGGATTTCCATTCTGGCGTTGTGGCCTTTCCTTCCGTGCATATCACCCTGACGTGTGCAGAAGGTTCCAGTTATTCCACAGAGACCCCAGACCAGCTGGAGTCTCCCTACACAGTAAATAGTCTGTAATTGTTCCGAATGAAAAGTTTCTACAGGCATTGATTTAACAAGTCATATTTAATTCTGAGGGCTCTCCAAACCACAGTTTTGAAATAAAATGAAGGCATATTATTTTTATATGGACAAGGAATACTATGAATTTAAGGTATGAACCACTCAGACTCTCTAAAATAACAAGCTCCCTGACATAGTGTTTTAACTATTTTCTGTTAACTTGGTCCAATGCAGCCTTTAAGGCATTGGAATCACTCATAAGGATTAACTTGATGCTTACTCTCTTTCCCTGGAAGAGCAGCAAAGGTGCCTCAGTCAGTATTTATTTTCTTTCTTTCTGTTCCAAAGTTAACTTTTTGCTAATACTCTTTGACTGCCCAATATTGTACATTCTCTCATAACACCATTGGACTAAAACCTGAGTGCCACAGGAGTGGAAGTAGAGACTCAAGTGCAGGGGAACAGACAAAGCTGACCAAAGCTGTATGGGGTCAGAGAGAACACAGAGGTCAGGAAAGTTAAACAAACCAAAGTGATGGATATTCTCTCACAAAAGGAGAGAAGGGCAGAGGAGAAGAGAGCAGGGAACCTGAAAGGCAGCAAATGGGGACCAAAGAGACAGTCAGGAAAGAGTAGAGAAGGAAAAACATATCAAGAAAAATCTGAGGAGTGTAGGAGGTGAAACTTCTATCACCACACAGTTAATTTACTTCAGCTCTTTGTAGAGCAAATTATGTTAAATGTTTTCCTCCAGAAGTTATCAGAACAGCAATTAAGTTAGCTAAACATTAGGGTATAGAAAGTACAATTGGAGTTATTATTACCATCAGTCTGAATATTAAAAGATATGAGAAGAAAAAGCTGTCACAAGCTCGTGAATGAAATTTTCCAGAAAATGAAAACCAATAATTTGCATTTGAGATATGTGCCATAAGAACAACGTAGTTAGGCATCTAGGATGCCTCTCACCTCTGCTGTGGGAACATTCTCAAAGCTACTCAAGTCCACTTCATAAGTCTCTAAAGCTTTTCCAAAAATTACCAAGAGAGAGGTAAAGAACAGAGTCTTCTGCCTTGCTTTCTAAAAGGCTCTGCATTCACTCCTTAAAAGAGGGTATTTGTACTGAGTTTTACCTCTTGTTTCTGCTAAACAGTGCTGAAGAGTGTTAAGAAACAGGGGGAAACTACAGACAGGCTTACAACAGTAATTAAAAGGGCAAGTGAGAGCTTTCCTTTAACAACCTGGTGTGTAAACAGAAGAATTGGAGCATCATATAATGGGTAGAAAAGGAAGAAACTAAAATTCTTTTGAAAACAAGCAACTGAACCATCTGATGGAGAGAAGTGAAATTGCACCATTTAGTGGTGAACAGAAAGCATAAAGAGAGCACGAGAAGTGGGATAAAAATGGCATTTCATAAATAAGAAAAGCAGAATTTCCACTCATTGCAATTTTATTAACACCACTAAAGTTTAAGACAAAACCAGAATCAGATCCAGACTTAACCCAGAGTCAGAACATATGCAGAGGTTCCAACATTTCACAGGCAAAAAGTTTTGGAAAGCTAAAAAGTTCCTGCAGATGGAAAGATCAAAACAGACATTAATAAGAATATAGGAAATAATTACAAGAAAGGGTAATTGGATAGTAGTCAGGAAGCAAAAGAAAATAATAAATGTTACCATTTCCTTAATTAAGACCATTAAAGGGCAACACTGTGACTCAGAAGAAATAGCTGTATGGAAGAAGTTTACAAGTGCCTGTGACTTAAACCATAGGGTTTCTTAATGGGAAATTATATAACTGTAGGCTTATTTTAAGCTTAACCTTTCTCCTTTATAAATAAAGAACTCAAAATCACCTTTAAAGGTGTAGGAAAGCACCAAACAAGATCAAATTTTTAAGTTCAGTTTTGGCAAGCTGCCTTGGATGTACTTTACTAGTTGTATCAGGCATGTGGACATGCTGAGGGACTTCCAAGCATCTCCATCAGAACAAACTGTATCAGGATGCAGAGTAACAGAAATCCTGCTGACCCCATCCCTTGCCAGAGGCAGCAATGCTGCCAGTGCAGCTTCACACACCTCACAGAAGTGGTCTCTCCGTGTCTCTGGTCAGATGAATCTCTCGCAGCAGCTTACAGACCTGCTCCTGAAGCTCTGCATAGACCTCTCGCATTTCTTGGACCCTCTGGCCTGTGCTCTAGTACATGGACACAGAGCAGAAGCACTTTGCTTTTCAAACTCAGAGACTGAAATTCCTGAAGCAGCCTTTAGAGGACAGCGTGGAATTGCAAATGATGCATTTTGAGCTCTGGCCTCATAGTCCTGGATCCCTTGGTTTTTATATGAATTATGAGTTGTGATTCAATGTGCAGACAAAGTATTGATGTGGCCTGTTTATGAACCGTGGTTTTCCAGGATAAGGCTGTGACTTGTAACAGCCATGTATTTTAATTATGTTGTAGCCTTTTTTATCATTAAGAATCCCACTTTCCACCTGGCTGAACTGTGGCCTCTGTGAACGAACAGCTGTATCATCAAAAGGAGCTGAGTGCTTCATGTTGAGGTCTGATGGAAAAGACAAGAGTGGCCTCAGATAAAAAATACTGGTGAGCCTTTCTGGAGGCTGTGGGGTCCTGGCCTTTGGCATGGGGGCTTTAGATTTGTGAGAAATTTGCCATCTGAGTCAAAATGTTGCGCACCTCCCTCCCTGGGAAAGACTGAGTCAAATTTTTGGAGGGCTGCTAGCAATAATTAGACTGTAGTTAGGTTTTGCTGGAAACTGACTGGTGCAGATGGGCAGAACCTCTGCTGTTCTGAGGCTGCTGTGCAACCTACATCCAACAGATGTATTGGAAGGGAGCAGTGCTCTAGTGCTGGCCTGGGCAGCCTTGTAGGTGTGTCACGGAAACAAAGCAAGGTTTTTGCTGGCACAGGTTGGGTCCTGAATGCTCTCCCAAGGCAGTGGCAAGGGGGCAGCACGCTGTAAAAGATGGAGTTATTTGCACTGGAGACTCTGATGTGCATGACAGGCACTGGAGGATAAAACTGCTGACAACCAGTTCCGATGAAAGCCTTCGGTTCCTCAGCTTTAGACTGGACTTCAATGAACACTATAAAGCAAGAGAGCCCAGGCTGCGCATGTCCTTGGGCACCAGGGGCAGGCGAAGCTCACACATGTGAAACCGCTGCTAAGGACTGCACCTCGGTGTCCAATGGATGTTGGACCTCTGGTTGGACACAGCAATCAGTGTTGACATAATGCAACCAAATCGTTTGTGGTCGGTGTCTACCATTGCTGCAGACAACATGTTTTCAGTCATGTGATTGTGTGACACTGTATAGCAGAAAGGAAAAAGCAGGTTTCTTTACATGGATGTTTCTAGAGCTGCCAGACTAAATGGGCTGGTTGAACCTCATCCAATCAATTTGTTGTCATTCTTTTAAACAAAAGCCAATTTATTTGAAGCTTTCTGAGATCCTTCCACTGTAATTTGGGTCTTTGTCCAGAAAATCACAGGATTTTTTGGTTTGAAAAACACCATTTCTTTTTTAAACAAGAAAATATAAATCTTTATATATATATATATATATATACTTGTGCCGTTGTGCCGTTTGAGATCACTTTGGTTGGAGCCAAGAGTTTTGGACTCAGACTGAATGTTCTTGTTATGAAGCTATATAAAGCATGTAGTTATGATGATTTTCAATACTGTGATATATTTTGGACAAACATACTTCAAATTTTTTTTGTGTTTGTTTTCGAAGTTATTGTCGCAGATAAGAGTCATTTAGTGGGGAAATTCTATGGTTACTGTACAGGAGAAACCATAGAAGCATATCAGAGGTGACTTCTTGCGTATGAAATATCCTAAGTACTACAGTTAAAGCCTCTATAATGTCAAAGAAAACTGTAGTTTCTTTTCAAAATCTGATGTGCTACAAAGTATCTTGGGTAGTTGAGACTACTTTATTCATCTTTCCTTGCCTACGCTTCAGTTAAGTATTTATATATTGCTGTCCAAATGTTGCAGGAGGGAATCTTTTTGGGTTTGTTTGCAAGAAAGTCTTGGTAATCAGGTAATTGGGATATCAGTATATTATGTTCTGCAAGTACAAGCTTAGAAAAAACCACAATTATCTTTCAATTATGTTTTGCCTTTTGCAAGGGAAAGACTATTTTTTTGAGCAGGAGAAGCCTCCAGTTCAGAGTGCAGATGGTTGGCAGGTCTCTCAAGGAAACCATGACAAGCCTTTGGTACTAGCATTAACTATAATTATAGTTGTGTGGAATTCATTAATTAAAAGTTGCTCTCAAATGAACCTGTTAGCTTTTTTTTGCTTTGCCCTTAGCCTGCTTGAATCCCTGGGAAGCAGAGGCACCTCCCAGGGAGTGCAGGCAAAGCTGCTCTGAGTCGTGATGAACTCTCATGAGGATGATGCTTCAAACCTTCAGGTTCAGACTATGAGGTTTGTCCTCTGGGCATCCAGACACTGCTGATAGTGGAAGCAGAGCTTCCCAGCTGTTTATCCTGCAGGTAATCTGCCTTTCCCAGGTGGGATGGACACAAACCTTCCAACTGCCCTGGTGATGGAAGAGGGATGGAACTGTAGAGAAGAGCTAATGTTCGGGTAGTGAGACAGTCCAGGAATAGGGGGTGACAGAGGCCAAGGAAGGTGGGGATTCAGCCTTGATGTAATTTTCTTTCTGGACAATTTGACATATCACTCCCTCAGGGAAGCCTTTTAAATCAAAATCAAAAGGGTAGCTTAACTTCTTAGCAGGCTGCCAATCCCTTGAAACCAATCTGCTGACCAAGACTTGGCAAATTCTGTAGTTGAGACAAAGACATGTTTTGCGTCTTCCCAGCTCCAATATAATGTGCCCCGTATTTTTCCCCAGAAGAATCTGGGTGACAGAGCCTGGAATTTACACTGCCTGTCTGCCTGACTGTACAGCTTGTTTGAGTGTTTTGACTGTACCAAACTAGTACTATGACCAGTACTAAAATGACCAACTTCACTCTTGTGAGGCAGGCACTGTGGGTCTTGTAAGTTTTCATTTCTGAACAGCAGCTGTGGATAACAGGTATTTGTGTCAGCTGCTTATGAATGTGGGGTACAGTAGAATTGCAGAAATTCTCATCTTCTCATCATTTGCTTTTGATGCCAAGTTAGTGTAGAATGTCTCATGAGCAGGCTGTTCTTCTGAAGCTGCTGTGTCCAGACCACTGCACTAGGATTCCTCCTCTGAAAGTCATGGATAGTTGACTGCAACTGTTGTTGAGATTTGTATTTTTTGTGGCAATCACATCTTTCTTTTGCTTATATTCCTAAGTTTTGTCATTGTTCTCCTGATTTTGATCCTTTCCTTTTACAGGCAGTATTGGTTAATATTCTTCCTTTGCAACAGTTAAAATGTTTCACAAATTGGCAATGATTGTACCAGATGGTCTTAGAGGTCTTTTCCATCCTTGATGATTCTATGATACTCACTGATACAAGTTAGGAAGCCAATTAAAATAAAATTACAGCAAAGAACTCAGTAGAAAATTGTTACCAGCTAATATACCCCAGAGTTCAGTGGTGAATACTGCAAACACTTAATTGCTAGTATCAACCATCTAATACAGAATTATTTGTGTGAGGGAGGGGATCAGCTATTTTCTCTATCACTGAAGTAACCGCTGAAGCCAACAGCTACCCAACAACCAATATGAAATCAGAGACTGCCACAGAGACTATTACATGGTGTTTTCGTACATATCTGCAGCCTTTGTGCTCCTTCTGCCTGGAGGGAGTCATCCAATCCCTATGTTAGAGGAGGAGATCCTGCATTGCTGATAATCTCTCAGAGTGTTTGACATTCTTGTGTAATCTTGGGTAATCTGTCTTGACACTGACAGGAAGTTTTCTTTTTCACTTTGTTACTGTCTCTGAATGAGTGAAAATCCTGCAACAGCAACAGTTTCTTGATTTCAGTAGCAACAAAGGGAACTTCCAAGTCATTGCAAATTAATATGCTGTGGAGTAACTATGTAGACTGTCTCTAGAACTGCTTGTATGGCCGTGGCAGTTCTGTTTTAATTACCTGATTCAGTGAGATGATGTAGCCGCACTCCCTCTTGTCTTTACATCTTATCCACAGTTACAGAGGGGGTCAAACCGGAGGGAGATCACTGCTGTTTTCCTACACACCTCATTCACATGTCAGATGATCAGAGCTTTCCTGCTAAACAGTGTGGAACTGGGCCTTTAATAGACACTGATTTGGAGAACTGTAATTCCAACATTCAAGGGATACTTGCCAGGCTTTTCTAGTGATTTAAATTTGCTGTTGTATTTAACTTTTTTAATGTCTCCACATGTAGACTCTCTGGAGTGCAGATCTGCGCTCAAAGCTGCTACTCTGAGGGGACGTTATCATCTAGACAGAAGAATTTTTCCCATGAGCAATCTACATGAATATGTTCCTATTCCAACATCAGCCTAAAGGATACATTTGTCTTCCTCCCTCCTTGTGTTCACACAGGATCACACAAAGCCATGGTTACTCTTGGTTAGGATTTGGCGACTAAGCAGTTTTGAACAGTTTTAAATAAAATCTCTCTCTTTTCCTACCTAGTTTGGTAGAACTTCCATTCCTTCAACCTGGCACTACCCTTGCTTAGCAAATTCAGAGACTACAGTAACAAATTCCCTCCTTTCTGCTTAATGAAGGTAACTCCTGATTTCTCGTTTCTTTCTATGCCAACTGTTATTTTGGTATTTCCTTCTCTCCCCTTTTCAACATCTTTTAAAAATGACAGAAGTAAGAAACCTTATACTACCCCTTTTTTGGGTTGATGTGTTTCTTAAAGAGTAATTACTATCCTTAATAATTTGCTACAACACAGACCTAACATACTTTGCTGCAGGGTTTTCTCCAATGAATTAGGCATGCTCAGAAATAATCCTTGTGTGTAGAAGTTGAAACATTAACACTGCCTCACGATGAATATTTTGGAGTTCTGCTTGCACTAGTGCAAAAGCCATACATGGTGGGATAACTACGATGAGCAACCAAACATCCACACAGCCACTCACACACCCTCTCAGTGGGGTGGGGGTGGGAAGAAAATAGAAGGAACAGAAAGGAGGATGCTCATGGGACAAGATAAAGCCAGAGAGGTCACTCATCAATTTCTGCTACAGCAAAACAGATTCAACTTGGCTAAAATCAATCCATTTCCGAGTTAAATAAATATTTAATTACTGAGTCAGGTAGTAAGAGACATTAAGCAAACACTTCTCCTTCCCCCATGCTCAAGTTGACTCTTTCACTTCAGACTCCTCTTCCTGCCCTTGTTACCACCATAGATACACTCAGTCCCTTCAGCAAGGCAATGAAGGTCTCGAGGCAGATGTTTATGAGCAGTACATAGTTTTCTACTCTGCCACTCCTTTCCTCCCACATTTCTTCTGCTCCAGTGTGGGCTCTCCATGGGTAGCATGTGGGCAGCTTCCTTCAACACTATCCAACTGCTCTGGTGTGGAGTCTTCCCCCAGTGGAGCGCTTCCTCCTCCTCCTCCTGCTTCTCTCACCTCGGTGTTTGTGTTGCTTTTCCCACTGTTTTTTACTCCTCTGCCTGTTCAGTGTTTTATTCCCTTCCTTAAAAATACTGTCGTGGAGTCACCTCCAGCCTCACTGATGGGCACAGCTGTGGCCAGTGGTGGGTCCACTAGAGCCGAATGGAAATACCTGTGTCTGTCATGGGACAGCCCCTTCAGAGAAGCCACCCCTGCAGCCCCCCTTCTACCAGCCCCCTCCCATTTATACTCAGCACAACATATTCCTTTGGCATCCAAACACCCTCAGTATGGCTGTTTATGAGTAAAAAGAAGGAATATTAAAAAGTGTATCTCGGTGCAGTAGAGAAAAACTTCTGGTATAAGCAGTATTTCTACTGGACTCCTCATCCCTCTGTCCAATAAATAATGTTTCTGTCCAAGTCTCTGTAGCCTACTCCCTAAAACCCGAAAACTGTAGGCTCCCTACTGAAAATGTTCTTCAGGCAGGAACAATGTATCACATGTTTTTACTGCATCATCATCATGATCATTATTTTTATTATTGCATTTTTGCCCTTACTTAACTTTCTTTCTTCTGTAGAATACATTTCAGGTTAAAAATATTTCTCAGTTAAACCCATTAGAGAGCTTTAAGAATTTTTGTAAAGAGTTTTTAGTGTTTTTTTGATGAATTCTCAAACTAGATTTGCACAGCTGGATTTCAGAATTAATGCAGCAGCCAGACCATTGCTTTTGTGCAGTGTCTCATTCTGAATTCTCATGTCTGGCCTTACCAGAGTTTTTCCCTTATAAGCTAAATAAGTGTTCTAAATGACTCAACAACACAAACAAAGTCTGGTATCTTTATAGCTGAGGTAAAATAGCAATAGAAAAATGTTTGCTCTCTTTTAAGTGAATAAGATTCAACTCTAAGCCCCAAAGCAAGGGTTCCAAACCAGCATGAGGATAGCTATATTTTGCAAAATTAAGAAACACAGGACCAAAAGGCCAGAATGATACTCCTAGCAAGTAGGTGTCTTGACTGGATGGCCTTGCAAAATACTTACTCTGCCTAGTGAAATATGAGCAATAATTTCAAGCAGAAAGAACTCTGAAACAAAAGAAAGATGAATAATGTTAGTATTTTATTTGGTGTGAATCATGCCTGGAGGAGTCTGTATTCCACATTGACTGAATGGTGTCTCTGGTGACCACTTAGCTTGGATAAAGCCGCTGAAAACCTGAAATGAGTTTGGACACCACAGTGGGTGAGAGAGGATGGTGCCTACCACTATGGTAGGGCTCCAGAGTTGCTGGGTCGCTGTATTAGAACTTAAAATCATAAATTGTCCTTTTTTTGTTTCTTTGGGTGTTGTTTGGGTGCTAGTGCTGCTTACGTTGAAGAGACCTAAGTTATTGCTTTTATTTAGGACTAGGCAGCCCATTTCTTCCCCCTGCCTTAGGAAGGTAAATGGTCCTGGTGAGCAACAGAAAAGAGTTCTCTCTGTTGAAAATGCTGGAGAAGCAGAGGGTAGGTCTCCCATCTCAGGCCTGTCAGGGGCAATGAAACAGGAAGAGTAGATTGCCCTAGCTCTTTCTCCTCCTTTTTCCATCAGAGAAGTGTGCCATCAGGCATCACATGCCCATGTACCTCTTACTGCCATTTTCTCTGCTGGGAAGATTAATTTGGAAATATTTTGCCTGACATTAATTTACCTGACTCCAATTTACCTGACACCAGGGCAGAGAGGGCTTTCAGAATGTAAATCATAATTGTCTTTTATGCAATGATGCTTTAAAACACAAATCAAAAGGCAAAGAATCACTTGTTCAAAAGATGTTGCTTTTGCAAATACCATTTTAAAGAAGAGTATAGTATTCAGTCAGTTTGGAAAACACAAGTTGCTATTAAATCAACACGGATGGAAATAAATAACCACTAGTCCATGCAGCTGCAGCAGATCACAATTCATGCTTCAAGACTGAACTAAACTTTGTCTTCAAATGGGCATCAGCAAACCATCCCCAAGGGCATTGTACCTATTATCTTCACACTCAGTTATTTAGTGTTTCTTCTGGGGGTTTTTAGCAGCATGTATTCAGATATCACAACTCTTGGTGCAGAACTTGGATTCGCTTGTCCACAAAAACTATTTTAATGAATTCTATGTGAAAAAAGAAAAAAAAGAAAGTATTTTTACTGAATTACCTTTTTAGTTGAAGTTAAATTTTAGTTAGCAAATTAGTAAATTTTAGTTAGTAAAGTAAGAGTATTTAAACTTTGGTCTGTACCACTTGTACCACAAACAGTGACATCAAAGAATGGCATCTCTCCCCCAGACACTGACAAGTGAGGGAGGTGGTCTCTCTGCAGCTAAAAGCCAATGTTTTAGTGTGATCCGGATTGGAGATCTATCTTAACAGATTTCTTCAGAGGTGACCAAAAAAAGATCATTGACAAATCGTATGATATGAATGACTGACTTGCTTATGTAAATCTTGAAAAAAAAGAAATAGTTGAAAGTAATGGAAAATTTCTTGATGCTTACTATTTTAACTTTGGTCTTTGGAAGGTGTGGTGGAAAAATTTGTCTTACCGGCAGTAGGTTTCAGTAGTCAAGGATTGCTGTAATTCCATGCTTGCTAAAACTTTCCAGCTTGTCAACAAGGATTTTTTGGGAGATGCTGTCAAACTCCTTGCTAAAATCAAGGTAGTGTTCTCCACATTCTCCCCTCATCTATCAAGCAAATTATTTCATCATAGAAGGCTATCAAGCAATATGGCTTTTCTTAGTCACCTTTGTGACCTTAACTTGCCTGGAAATGCCTTCCATGAGGGCTCAATACAGAGCTTTGCCAGGGAAAAATGTGAGCCTGACTGGTGCGTAGTTTTCCAGAACTTTTTTTTTGTACATGATCATAATATTTGACTTTTCCTACTTGTCCAGGATTCCCTGACCTGCATGATCTTTCAAAGATGACAGAAAGCAGTTTGACAATAATGTCAGCCAACTCTCAGCTCTTTCAATTGCATCTCATCAGTCCCATAGACTTGTAAATACTGGGTTTCTACAGATGATCCCTAACTCATCTCCCCTCCACTTTTGATAAAAATTGTATATCTACATTTCCTGTTCTCCTAATAAATTGGACATTGTTAAAATGAACATTTCCTGTCATTGAATCTTTTTATACAAATGTAGTTTTTAATTTCAACTTTCATTTTTTGTCTGATTATGATTATATAGTTCACTTGTTAAAAAGAGAAGACTTTAAGGCTACTTGACACATCTATAATGCAGCTGCAAATAAAAATGCTTCTTTTTTTTCCACATAGACGTAATTAAAATAGGTTTTGTGGACAACTGAATCCAAGTTCTGCACCAAGAGCTTGTGGTACCTGAATATCAGCTGCTAAAAAACCCCCAGAAGAAACCCTAAATAACTGTGTGAAGATAATAGATAGAAAAGGCAAGTGATCTTTATTTTCTGAAGCACTATTTCTCCCTCAAAGCTGAGATTCAATAGTAAAAACAAAGCAGAAGACTCTGCCTTGGGGATGTGTGAGTTTTGGGTATGTTGGGATGACGATGAGTGTTC
Organism: Grallaria varia; assembly: GCA_013396735.1. Taxonomy (NCBI): domain Eukaryota; kingdom Metazoa; phylum Chordata; class Aves; order Passeriformes; family Formicariidae; genus Grallaria; species Grallaria varia. The sequence continues at coordinate 172,404 of VWZG01009033.1, forward strand.
GGTGCCATGGACAGCAAAGCAGATGCTGGTGCAGGCATTGCTTGTATCTGCAGAGAGGTGCTGCCTGCTGGAAAGGTGGGACCAGCTCTGGGACTGACACCTCTTCCAAGGTGGCTGGGAAAAAATTTTGCGGCTTTTTCAACAAACTCACACAGAGGCAGAATATAACCCAGCAAACAGAGAAGGAATGAAGGGAAGGGTACAGGTACTGATACAGCCACGTGTAGTCTACTTTTGGTTAAGTGAAGGCAGTATAAGCAGAGGTATCAGCTTGCAGGCCTGTTCCCAGGGATAATTTCCTTTGATTTCAGGGCAAGTTCTGCCAATATGAAGGCCAGGACCAGTCCCATGGGAGGGCGGCACAACCATCTCACCACACCAATGCAGAAGAACGCATTACATTCAGGAAGGGTATACAAGCTCCAACATTAAACCAATGACAAGGCTGATTTTGAAATGGTTTTAATGATAGACAATCTGCATACCAATTGACTCATTTGCGTATACAATAGCTTGGAACAATACCAGAGAAATATGTAAAAAGTCTGCAATGCTGTATGACAATAGCTTCCAAGTATGCTGACCTTCGGCAAATGAAACAAATGAAAAGTACAGTACTCTTTTGATGAGGCATTAATGAAGGATTAAGAGCGGATACAGCTGCATCACACGAGCACTTTGGTAGATGCACTGTTTTCACTCCGCGTTTTCTGTAATTACAACAGCAGCACTGTGTGAGGCAAGCAGCGAGCACACGCTGGAACATGATCCCGTGCGGCAAATGGGTTGCAGGGAGCAATGTGGTGCCCCACCCTGACTGCTATGGCATCCCCCAGGCGCTCCCGGCTGGCTGCTCTCAGCGCATCCCAGGACAGGGACAGCTGGGGAAGACGGCATTGCAAGGGGTCCTGCCTGGCTCTGGAGAAAGGACTCCTGAAATGCATCCCCGCCAGCCACACCACTGCAATGCAGGACGGTAAACAGAAGGCAAGACTATGAAGCCTAGAGAAAAAAATTTATTAATAAGTGAACAGGAAGGATATGAGCACTTGTGCAACTGCTTTGCCGCCACGGCTCTGAGGTGGCAACCAACAGCTGCAGAGAGCAGGGCTCACAGAAGACTTTGTAGGCTGGACCACAGCCTTTCTAAGTGCAAGACAATCTCCTAGTGTGCAACCACCCCCATTCATCTCAAGAGGTTCTAGCTGTTTGAAGTGGTGCTCAAATCCTCAGTGGGTGAACGGCGACTACTTACTTTTTTCCTCTTACCTTGTTGTCTTCCCTTGGTATCCACCTCCGGAGTAGAGAGGCATAACATGTATCTGTGAAAAATAAAGTATATATACATGTATTTCCTTTTTCAGATCATTGTACCAAAGCTTATGAATGACAATAAAGCTGAAGCTGCATGCCAGAAGGCTGTTTCAGTGAATCGACTTTGAGTGGTTCAGCTCAGACACAATGGGTCTGCTGGCCTGCTCTTCCCACTGACACATACCCAGGGTAACGCCCATGGAGCTATTGTTCCAGGCAAAACATTGCTTCTTTTTTCTTTTTTAAAAATTTTTTTTCTTTTAATTGTTTTTCCTTCTGCAGTGGTATGTGCTCTGGTTGGGTCCCAAGTATGCCTCTAGAGTACACACCTTCCAGATGAAGAATCATTATCACTATTTTCCAGCTCATTTAATATCTGGCCCTTCTTATCCCAGGCCTCGATGTCATTGTCTTTCAAAGACTATTAAGGGTCCACCTGAGAGCATTATTTGCACTGGCATTTCTATTCCTCCAGTACCAGGTGTGAATGGTATTTGCTCCAGCAGCAAGTGCAAGCTGTGGTGGCCTTGTGGTTCTGCCATAGTTGTGGCAGAGCTAAGCTGTATCTTAATTTATTTTCAATGCAGGTCATTTCAGTCATCTGCCTTGGAGCTTATCCAGGCTGCCAGGAATGCTGACACAAGTGCAGTGAGTGCAGCAAAGAGGCAAGAACAAAAACATATACATCTTAAAGATGCATTTTTAAACTTAATTTTTATGTGGATGAAAACTTTAGTAGCAACATCAGGAATCATTTGAGCCACAACCAAAACAATATGCTTTCAAGTAGTCTTAAATATCTATGCATGAGACAGCAGTGTTTTACTAGACCAGTTTAGAAGGTAATTTCTTGTAAAGCATAGATTTGCCCTGAGCCAGTTGGAGATGCAAGATAAAATCAGACCTCTGAGATGTGAATCCTCAGCATGTTTAACATGTTTGAGGATTTCTGAGCAGTTTAACCTTTTCACTGCTATTATATATTAACTTCCTGGTGATTTTTTTTCCTATGGAAATTGTTCACGCACATCATTTCTATGTCAGTGACTACTAATTAGTGCAACTCAAAAAGCACTAGAATTTGTTGAAAATGGTCAGGGAAACTAAATGCTTCATACTGCTACATAAAGCTATACAGACAGATAACTATTGTAGCTTTTCCTATGCTGAAGTCATACACGGCTTTTTCAAACTGCCCAGATATATTCACAGCCAACATTCATGAAATCACAGAATCATTGAGTCATAGAACATTCTGATCTGGAAGACACCCTCAAGGATCATCGAAGTTCAACTCCTGGCCCTGCACAGGGGAGTCCCAAGAGTCACACCATGTGCCTGAGAGTGTTGTCCTAACACTGCTTGAACTCAGACAGGCTTGATGCTGTGACCACTTCCCTGAGGAGCCTGTTCCAGTACCCAACAACCTTCTGGGTGAAGAACCGTATCCTGATATTTAACTTAAATCTCCCCTGACACAACTCCAGGCCATTCCCTCGAATCCTCTCACTGGTCACCACAGAGAAGAGATCAGTGTCTGCCTCTCCACTTCCCCTCATGAGAAGGCTGTAGACCATGATGAGATCTCCTCTCAGCCTCCTTCACACTAACTGCCTTCGTATTGAAAGACAACATGTGAGTATAAAATTTTAGTAAGATGAAATTTAGACCAGACTGCCAAGCATTTTGGAGGAAATGTGTGCATTGGTCTGTGCTTACCCTGGCAAATGTTAAGGTGGTTGCAGCCAACATAAGTTCATCCAGAACCTTTGAGAGAGATGTGAAGCTTTAAAAAGTTCTCAGGCTGAGCAGGTAGCAAAAGGTGAACAAAATTTACATTTTTATTGGGTCCTGTAGATACAAATGTCTCATATTTGTACCCATGCTTTGTAATAACAATAATAAGAGATCCTTCCAACCTGCTAACCTACAGCACCTACAAGTTTGGCAGATGGGCTTTCTGGCAGTGTTAGGTCTCAGTGAACTACTGTGGTTATTCTTGAGACGTGCTGGGAGTGAGGTTACACCAAGCAAATATTTTGAGGTCTTCTGCTTTTTCAGTTGTTTTGGGTTTTTTTGTTTTTTCTGTTACCTGCTTTTCAGTTCCAACACCATCTCTGTATAGGCCCATAATTTTGCACAAGAAAACAAGAAGACAAAATGAAATAGCAGTACGTTTCTGTCATTCCCTCTAAGAATGAGGGGTAGTCTAGCTAACGTGTCTTCTTTGATAGTTATCCTCATCCCTGCATAGGTGGTAGAAGTGGACTAGAGTCAGGTTCAAATCCCTTTTGCAGGCTATGAAAATATGCTAACTTCACTAGTTCCCTTGTGTATCTGCCAACCTTTAAATTTCCTCTTTTTGATTTTGTTTGTTTGTTTAGTTTTTTGGGTTTTTTTTTTTTGGGGGGGGGGGGTTGTTGTTTTTAGGGGGGGGGTTTTATTGTAGTTTGGTTTTGGTTTTTTGGGTTTTGGTTTTTTTTAGTCAACTTGATCTCCGAGGGAACTTTGTCCAACACAGCTTTTTAGCACACTAAGAGCTCTTTGGTAAGAGGGTTGTAGGATGCTATGAGAATAATATTGGATAATCCAACTCAAGAGAGCTTACAGTCTGGGAAATATGATCACTAGAAACAGTAGAGATGTAATTTCTACTTATGGCTCAGTTAAGAGAACAGTTAAGATATACCTTGTTTTGAAACCCACAGGCATACTAGTGGGTTGTCAATAAAGACTCTGCAAATTGCAAATTTCTGGGAGTCAAAAAAGTGAGAGGAAAAATCTAACAAATTCGAACAATTTTTGGTAGGAAACTTAGAACCAGCAGTGTGTTATGAAGACTGTTCCAAAACATCCTTGGTCTGTGTTAGCAAACAGCCAATTCCTGGTGGTTTAGAAGAACACAGAAAAACCTTAAAAAGCAATCTTCCCTGTGTAATGACGAATAAGTCATGACCACAATTTTATATGCCTCAACAGCTGGAATACAAAATTTAAAACAAAATAGAAAGCAATTATCTGCAAAGCAGACTACTTCTGTTCTTAATAGATGCGTTGATCTAGGTTACCTTTTCTGCATGTGTATCTCCTCTTTTTAAACATGCTTTGAAAAGACTGGACTGATTTTCCTCCTCACTTTGAATACTCTCTGAAACACATGAATTGCTGTACTGGCTCAGCACCAGGCTTCATTTAGCACAGAGCTCTGTGCTCTGAGGGAATCATGGAAATGCAGCAGGTGATGGAGGCTCACCAGGTGCATTAAAACAGGATGAAACATACCCAGACTGGTCCTAACAAATTTTTATTTATCCTGTCCTTAAAGAACTCCAGCAGTAGAAATGGTGCATTGCACTGAGTCAAACTTTTTCAGTGTTCTGCTCTTGGGTTGGAAAGTTTGTTTACTGGTTTGAATCTCCAGGGGTTCTCTTCTCTTGCTGCACTTGGAGGATTTTCAAGCTAACCAGGGATTTCAAAGTCATTCAAGCAGGAGGGGAGGCCTGAAGGTCAGTAAATTACGGCTGTTAAATGTCCAAGTAAGAGGAGACCGTGAATTGCATAGCTGGAGGTGCATGGAAAATAGAAAGGAATGGAAGTGATTGATTAGCAAAGGTAGTGAATGGAGATTGTTGTGCCTGAAATCAGAAGCTTTGGCTTTCCATGCTTCTTTCTGAGCCACCCACACTTGTTTCAAGTCAACTGAACAGAAGCCAAACAACGCTCTGTGGACATAGCTCTGAGCAGGCTCATGCATTTTGGTAAATGTGGGGATGCTGCTGTTAGGTATAATCCCTGCTCCTGGCAACCTCTGGTAAGAAAAAGGAAGAAATCTTGGGAAAAGTGTCCACTGTGGCAAGGAGTATGTGCTGAAGTATAAGCATTTTTTTTATAGAAAACCAAGTTAAAGATAACGTGCATTGCCAATTACTGATTTTATTAACTTTGAGATTGTATTTAAATATATAGAGAAAGAGACCTGCAATTTGGCAATATACACCACATACAAATTAATAGCTTGTTTTAAAACACAAATGATGCTGACTATTATAATGTGAACTGTTTTCCAGATGAAAAGAATGAAAGGGATGTAATTGAAGAAGTATGCAATAGTGGCTAATATGCTATTATTTGCAAAGAGATATTACAACTTATAATCTTCTTTCATGGATTTACGTTGTTAGTGTTTAATCAGGCGTGTGAGTGTATTCAGGTGTTAAACCATTCTATTAGCTAGGAAAATTGCACTATTATTTACTGAGCTGTTTGTGATATGTTGTTGTTGGCTTTTTTACTTTCTCTTCTTTGTGCAGTTTTTGCAATTGTCCTTTCTACTTTAGTCTTGTGCAAAAGCTTGTAAATTGTCAATAGATTAGCCATGTAAAAAATCAGGTTTGTTTTTTTTATAATACATTACAGGAATTAATCTTATTTCTTATCTTGTTTTTTGGAAGGCATCACAGCTACAAGCCAGTGCCTTTGAGCTTTCATCAGCTTTCCATAAAGTTTTTAAAAATATGTGAAAACACATATCACAGAAGGGAAAACACATGGTCCTCTGCGCTGTACTAGCAAAGAATAAAATATAGAAGCCTGGTGGTGAGTAGAAGTGTTAGCAGAGCGATCTGATTGTGGAGCCAAAGTACATCAGCTGGTGTTTTGCGGAGACAGTCTTGGACAGATCAGTTCCAGGAAAGCTGTCAAGATCAGGGAAGGATCAGTGTACCAGCACAGAAACAGGCTCAGGAGCCCGTAATCTTGCTGGGGGAATACTGGGAGATAAGGCACCTGCTGCATAGCCCCTCAGAGGTCAGCGGCATCCATGAACGCAACATGGACAGAGTTCATCTCCTCTGCCCTTGTTTCATGGCTTGCCTCGCACAAGAAAGGGTGCAGCTAAGTAAAGCCTCTAGTATTTAATTACTAGGTACTACCACCAACTACTCTGAGGCCAGAAAATTAATTGCCCTGATAGTATTACTTGTTAGTAGTTGTAAACAATAATGCATTCCTGGAGTGAGCTGTACTGCTGCTGGCAGGGAAACTGGAGGTGAAAATCCATGGGATGTGGGCAACAGAAGAAGCAGTCTGTGTACATAAGAGCACCCAACTTGGTTGCACAAGTATAAATGTGGGGACAGTATGACAAAGAAGGAGTAGTGATGCTACACCCTATGGTTAACATGACAATGTGTAGTTGAGTAGTTAATGGCTACCAGTCATTTAGCTAGGGTTTTTTGTCCCCACCATTTAAAAAGATCACTTGTTTTATACGTAGCACTGAAGCCTAAAAGGAACTTCCTTCTAAAATGATTTGATGGGGTAGATTAAAATTCTGATGAAAAAAATCTTGATAGATTCAATATAGGGACATTGATTCATATACACTAAAATTAATTTTTGCCTGAAAAAGGGAATACTCACCTCACTGAAGGAGGTGGAAGGACTCCTAATGCTTTTGGTCAAGTGAGGAATTCAGCCAAAGCGACTGGATGTTTGTGATGGAGACACCGGTCTGAAGGGAATGCTGAACCCATGAAAACCTTGTGAAGGTGCACTGAACGTGTTGCTGGACAGATCCTTGTGTTTCCATCTCAAGACTTGCTGTAGAACACTTTTTCGGGGTTGGCCTAAAATCTTTGTTTAATTAAAACTTTTTCAGTGGAGAACAAGATGTTAATATTTCCACTACCACAGTTATTTCAGCTCAGAGGATTCTGGCCAGATGAAATAGAATGGGTTGGATTGACTGGATCACATGAAGTCTGGAGACAGGGCTCAGTAGGTGAAGGCAGGTTTTCCCAATACAGAGCCAATGCAGTAATTTTCTTACCATGATGGAAAGAAATCTTCAAGTCTATGAGTTTTGGCTAACAATTTATGCCTGAAGGGGCAACATTTTGAGACAAATGAGAAAGTGTTCCATTAGTGGGATTTCACAAGGCTCTGCCGGAGTCCCTGTTATCTTCAACATCTTCATAAATGTCTTGGACAAAGGACTGGAAGGGGTACTAAGCAAGTTTGCAGATGACACAAAACTTGGAGCAACTGTTGGCTCCCTCAAAGGCAGGGAGACCCTGCAGAGAGATCTCGACAAATTAGAGGTCTGGAAATCACCAACCATATGAAGTTCAACAAGGGGATGTGTCGGATTCTGCACCTGGGATGGGGCAACTCCGAATGTTTGTACAGACTGGGGAATGAGGTGCTGGAAAGCAGTGCCATGGAAAGGGACCTGGGGGTCCTGGTTGACGGCAAGTTGAATATGAGTCAGCAGTGTCCTGGCAGCCAGGAGGGCCAACCTTGTCCTGGGGGGCATCAGGCAAAGCATCGCCAGCTGGTTGAGGGAGGGGATTGTCCCGCCCTGCTCTGCACTGGGGCGGCCTCACCTTGAATATTGTGGGCAGTTTTGGGCACTACAATATAAGAAAGATATTACTAGAGAGCATCCAAAGGAGTGCAATGAAGATGGTGAAGGGCCTTGAGGGGAAGGCATATGAGTAGTGACTGTGGTCACTTGTTCTGTTCAGCCTGGAGAAGAAGAGACTGAGAAGAGACCTCACTGCAGTTACAACTTCCTTGTGAGGGGAGGAGGAGGAGCAGGCACTGTTCTCTTCTCTGTGGTGACCAGTGAGAAGACCTGAGGGAATGGCCTAAAGTCGTGTTAGGGGAGGTTTAGGTTGGATGTTAGGAAAAGGTTCTTCACCCAGAGGGTGGTTGGGCACTGGAACAGGCTCCCCAGGGAAGTGGTCACAGCAACAAGCCTGACAGAGTTCAAGAAGAATTTGGATGTTAATTTGGGCATATGGTGTGACTCCTGAGGATGGTTCTTGGTGTGACTCTTTTAGGGCCAGGAGCTGGACTTGATGATCCTTCTGGGTCCCTTTCAACTCACCGTATTCTGTGATTCCGTGTTGGTCAAAGCTCAGTATGCTGTTATAGGAAGTGTTTAAAAGGAGTGAGATTCAAACAATCTTGAAAATTATGCAAAATTGTATGAATTTTGAAATTGCAGTTGCTGACAGAGTTCTGTCCTCATCTGCTTTACTATGGAAATCTACTGAAATGGAGACATTTCTAGAAGCTACTGCAGTATTCTTCATAAACTTCAGGTTTCTTTGCTAAATCTCTGTACTGTCAAATGTGATCCTAATTGTCTGACATTTAATGTCATCCATCAGGCCAATTTTTCATTCCTCATGTGCTGTTTCAAGAGCTCTGATCCCTAATTTAATTAATGAATCATTGTTTCTGCATCTGTTCCTCTTCATTTTTTAAAACAATTACAATATTTTTTTCATTTTTCTCCTTGAAAATAAATGCTGCAAATTGGTCAGGATGCTCAAAAGATCTGTTGCTTTGAAGCCATTCCCTTCCCCTCCGTCCCCTTCCCCTCCTCTCCCCTT
>VWZG01009034.1:0-43300 GCA_013396735.1 Grallaria varia
GCCTAGCCATGATGATGATTAGAGACCACTAGTTTTTAACAGGATTGGGTGGCAGAGGAACCTCTCTGATGATTCAGCACTTTTGGCACATGAAACTCTCTTTTATGGTGGAAGTCAGACTTCAAAAGACAGTAGAATGCATAAGAAAAAAAATTGTTACACCTAGTCAAAATTTAAAAATCCATACTATGAGTCATGTTTGCATAGCAGTGGGCATAACAGCTTTTAAGATCAGACAAGTGGCTAGATAAATACATCTCTAGTGGCAAAGAAACTGAACTGAATAAAATTAATTGATCTGAAGAAGAGCAAGAATATAGGTACCAGGTAAAAATGATCTGTATCTTCTTTCCACCAGAGAACATCCTACACTGTTATTGGTATTACTGGGTTACATTGTCATTAAGATTGCATCCAAAGAAGAGCAATGAAGCTGAAGGGTATAGAGCGCAAGTCCTGTAAGGAGCTGCAGAGGGAACTGGAGTTGTTCACACTGAAGAAAATGAGGCTTAGGGGAGACCTTATCACTCTTCACAAAAACCTAGAAAGAAGTTGAAGCCAAGTGGGGGTCATTCTCTTTTCCCAAGTAACAAGTGATAGAAAAATAGAACAAGAAAAGCTGCACCAGGAGAGTGCATAGATTGGATATTATGAACAATTTCTGCACCAAATTATTATCAAGCATTGAAACAGGTTGCCCAGAGAAGTGGTTGAGTCACCATCCCTGGGCATATTTAAAAGCTGTGTAGATGTGGCATTTAGGGACACAGTTTAGTGGTTGACTTGGTAGTGTTAGGTTTATGGGTCAACTGTGTGATCTTAAAGGTCTTTTCCAACCTAAATGATTCTAGGATTCTACAGTGCCAGGAATTGTTTTGCAGAGAAATACGTAAACATAAAAAGTAAGAGAGACTGTTCTAAGAACTCACATAGTCTAGAGTTTAATGGGGTATGGTTAATATCACTTTTAAGTCTAGTTTCATGATTCCAGTACTCATTCAATGTTTCCTCCTTACTAACAGGACCCTCCATGTTTTCGCTTTCTGTCAATTCACTCCTCTGATCTGAGAAATCACCATGTTTGTACCTAACCTCTAATGCTTCAAGCTAGAAAAGATGTTAGCCCAAGTAAAGCCTTAAAAATAAGGGTTTCCAGTTTTCTATTACAAACTAATGAAGTTCTGCTTCTCAACAGTAGTGAGTCATGATCAGACTTTGCTTTCTATTTACCTGGAGGATCTTCACTCATTTCACTCATTCCTCTCTGTCCCACTATGTTGTGGTGTGATGTTCTGCCATTTCTTGTCAGTTTAGTTAGTACACAAATTGCAAGTGGACCCAAACTGTGTGAAAAATATATTTTTCATTCAGACACTAATTATTGCATGTAACAGATCATGGGCTTCTTCAACCCATCCTTAAACTTCCTGTCTTCCAAGTTCAGCTTTTGCATGTAAAAGTTCCAAATATCATGTCTTTACTCCCCAACATAACTGACACTGAGCAACCGAAGCATCATTTTGGGTTTGGAAATGTAGCCACCTTACTGGCTTAACTTACTAAAACTAATTACTTAACTTCAGGAGTACCTTTTTTGGCTACTAGGCTCAGGATTGTATTGCTTTAACAGACTCATGCCATCTGAGATGCCCTAAGATAACCAAGATGTCTGCATCAGATGACAATTGCAGGCCCCTTCCACTGAAGTTATTCTATTCTGTTCTGTTCTGTGCTGTCACACTGACAGTATGATAAGACTGAAAGCAGACCTACAGCTGGAGGCAGGGAAGCATATGCATACACAGCACTGTGTGCCTAATTTTTGGCAATTGACTCCAGCCTAGGTTTCCCCAAAGTCAGGACTGTTTGAATGGCTGCATCCTAGTTTATTTGACCTGTCACCTGTTAAATCTTGGGGGACAATCAGCTTTACTTGTTCCAGTTGTGGCCAGTTAACATAGTTTCGTGTGCTAACAAGCAACATTAAGCACCTTATGTTCCCTGTTAAGGAAGGTGGAAAAGGTACTGACAATTTCAGACATAGCTGGTTATGACCTCAGAAAAGCCTCACGTAAGTGCCTGCAACCATTGACTTCTATCAGAGATGTGTATGCAACTTATTCATAATATGGTAACAGCTAATCTTACTGAAAGGAGACAATAAATTTCTTTAACTTTTCCTGTCTGCTCTTTTTTCTGTAAATCCCAAACACTTATTACATCATCTTCAAAAATTGAAAGAATCTTATCTTTATATTAAACACGATACCTCCACTAGGCAAGGTGTGGTTCATGGTTGATGAATCCATTTTACATTAGCCTGTCATACTGAAAATAATAGAGATTAGGGATTACAGGTTGAAATTCAAATGTCATACATAATAACAGTCTTTAATATGTCCAATCCACTATGTCTGGGACAAAGAGTGTTAATAAGCATAGCTCATTATCCAGTTATCATATCTTCTAGTGCAAAGCTACACCTACACAGTTAGAATGGCAGTTTAGAAGGAGTATATGTGATACAGAATGAGCAGAGTTTTTCCTTGGACAATACTAGCAAATCTGATTCTCTTCAGAAGTCATTTTTTGCAGTGCTATCAAGACAGTTCGTTTGAATGACTTAGCTTATGTATTTGCTATAGATGACAGGCATTCTTAAATTCCTCAGGTATTCTGTTAGTTTCTCAAAAATGCGCTTTATTCACATTCTTCTTCAATTTCATTTAATTTCTATCCCATAACTTTGAAAACACATTTCTTGTGTTTCAGTTTTATGTGGAGGATAGTATTGTCTGTATTTCGGTAAAGGGTCATAGCTAATCTCCTTTGCCTCACTTAATTAAGGGTCATCAAGGACATAAAGTGCATTAAAGCCTTCTATTGCCAGAGAAAAGACTACTTTCTGTTTGTATAAATTCCTACCACTGGAATTTATTGCATGGGAATGAAGATGGAAGCTGTAGGGAAACTCTCATTTTTTCCGGAGAGCCTCCACTGGTAATGAAAGTAGCCTGTCTAAAGGCCCATTTGTTTTCACTTTCAGTAAAAATGGTTTTATCTCCTTGAATCATGAGAACATTAAAGAAAACAAATTATTTTTCCATTTTAAAAATTCTGTAATTGAACACATTTGCCATTGCAACAACTGAAGGCAGAACATTCCAATCTTGCTTGTGGCTAGGCCTTGTTGAAAAAGTATCCTTGAGTATTTCTCTAATTATTGGTACTATAGCTGATTAGGTTACAAGCTTCTGGTGATAATGTTTTATTAAGTCAAGTTGTATTTTAGTGCAGAGCTGTTAGGATGCTATGGAATGGTGCACAGGTGTGCATGGTTAACCCAGCCACATTGTGACAAATGGAGTAAAAATGTATAGGAAATGGGTCACAGGAACACAATCAATAAACCAGTTTTTTGTTTGTTTTTTTTTGCACTCCCAGAGTCCTGTTCTGCAAATACATTAAATTCCTAACTGCCTGACAGAGGATGATATCAATCTGCATGTTAGTGCTTATTGATTAGCTTTGCTAGGATATGTGCTGCCAGCTATAATAACCAACAGTGTTTCGAGTGAAATTGATCACATCACTCCTAGAAGTTAGAATATTTTTGTGGGAAGTCCTCATGCAACCATCTGATTTAAAACTTTTTAGTTCGAAATCGATATTGTCAGACCACAGCTGGAGGAAATTGTTTCTAATGGATTTTTTTTTAAGTTGTTTGCTACTAAGTACCAACATTAACATAGTACAAGTGAAGTTGAGGCCATGGTGATCATACTTATTTTATTATACTTCTAAAAAGCCCAAGATTTATCTCTCTTACCAAATAATTTAGAACAATACAAGCAGATAAGTAGACCAAAGCAGTTAATGTAGTGGCTACCACATCTACATGTCACAAGGTTTTGGGTAGTGCTGGCTAGATTTAGACTGTTCGCCACAACCAAATGTTCCAAACACCCATGTGAGTCAAGGCTGTCCAAAGAGACATTCTTCAGTTTTGACCTTTTTATTCCCATTAAAGTCTGAAGTCCATTGGATACAGATCTCAAGTAGACTTCTTTGGTTAGTTTTCTCTGAAAGTGCTCTAGTTGCCACACACCAGCATAGCTCTGCAAACTAAACCAGTGGACACAGCAAGGGAGGATCACTGGGGGTTCACTACAGAGCTGTTGTACCACTGCAAACCAAAATGTTAATTTAAATGCAGAAACCTAGCCTTTGTTTTCTGCCTCAGGTTTTTTACATCCGAAACATAAAAAGAAGAGAGGAAGGAAATATTATATAGCACCTACTAAAGGGAGTAATCTGAAGAGGACTGTAAATGAGACTTTTCTTTTATAAAGAATTGAAAAATCCCCATCTTCCCCTGTCAGAACTACACAAAGAATCTAAATGTTTGCCCAGAGTTATCAAGCTGTCGCTATATACCTACAAACCATGAAGCAGCTCTTGCTCAATGCCACACACCACTGCATCATGAATAGTAAGCATTATTTTGGTATGGCTGTCTACATTATAAATACACAAAAAGGGAAAGAGAGGATTGCAGCTTCTGTATGATCAAACATAAGAAAAATACTACTGGGAAAGGTTTAATGAGGGAGCATACTATCAGTGGAGGAAGAAATAATGCCTGAATGCTCTATCAGAAATGCAAAGACAAGGCAGAACTACACGGCAAACCAGAAACTAAATAATGAATAGGCAATGGGTCATCAGTGAATATGCCAGCAGGTTACAAAGAGTTCCATAGCATTACAGATTTCAAAATAGAGCAGCAAACAGTGAAGGCTAATTAAAATTTATGATGGCATTATCACTTGCATATTACAAACTATAAGCAGAATTATAAACTCAGTCCAAGGTCCTTGAGCCATTCAATGGACTCTGGGAAAACATGGAGCATTTCTTGTGTTCCTCCCTGAGAAAGGGTGTACCATTCTGTTCGTAGTAAGCTGGGTTATGGCCTAAGATTCATCACAGTGTTAGGAAGGTGAGTCAGTGCTTTTCCATACATGTACAAATATATTCCACAAATTGCCTGGATGTGGTTGTACATTCACCAGAATAGTCCAGGCAGGGGGAAACAGGCAGTTCTCTGGTGGGGCTACGAATGGAACTTTCCTGTTGGGACCGTCACAGACCAAAGAACCCTTCACTGTGCCCATCATTGAATACAACCCTTTGAAGCGACCTACACCAAGAAGACAGAATCCCAAAGAAAAGAAGAATGCCTAATGTTACAGAAAACTCCACTGAAATAAATTAGTTAATGAATATTTTTAAACTATATGGGGAATAAATAATTAATATACTATATACATAATTAAATCAGAAAATATATCCTGGCAATATATGGCAGCATTCTTGTAGAAGTTCTGTATGAAGACTGGGATGTCCTTTGGATATAATTTACCTGGAAATATATAAAAACCATTCACCAACCACAGTGCTGTCTCATACCTGTCATTCTGTTATGAGAACAAATGTATAGAAATAATGAAGTGAGTGGGGAAAGGAAGTATTACTGCTAAACTTGGCTAAACTGCACGTAACTAAACTGCATATTTTCATTTACTTAAACATTGTTCTCATGTACCTTCAGCTAAATTAAAAATGTCCTTTCTATTCTGTACTATTGTTGCTGAAGCCAAGAATTACAGAAGTCAGTGGGTACATTGCTTAATCTTGCTTAGCCTTGAGTAGTTATAGATGCTTGGGAGCATTATTAGGAATCAATTTACAAGGAAGAATATCAGTTTCACCAATAATAGGGACTGCTAGGATTTGTGGAAATCCAAATGGATGCATAACATTCCAGTGTATTAATGTGGAGACAACTGTAAGGAATCTGCAACAGATAGCAATGACACCCAGTGTTATGATCAGCAACATCAGGGAAATAAATAGAAGTCTTCCTGGCAGAACTGCAGTTGACTGCAGTTCTTGGGACACTTGGGAAGAGATTCAGCTTTTCTAACTTAAGGCATTTCTAGAATGCATACACTTGACCTATTTTGACTATCTTTTTTAGGATGAGATGAATCATGCACTGGAAGTGTTTTTCTTACCCCTGACTTCAAAAGAGCCTGGATGAGTTACTCTAAGGGTTAGGTTAGATGAACTTTACTGCCCTTCCAGACATTCTGAGCTGATGCAGAGAGTAAAAGCAACATGGCATGTGCTTGTGCTTGGAAAAACACAGGAATACCTAAACAGCCATATGTATTTCAGTTTCAGTAAAAAGTCTCAGAGAAAATTATGAAATAAAAATTAACAAATGTTAGTAGCTACTCTTTTTTTTGAGAGGCCAGAGAACAAACACAATCAGTTTTGCAGAAACGTGGATATAATGTATCCAATGTGTACTGAAAAGCAGACTTTCAGATCATAGAACCCAATGACATTTCTAAGATTATCTAGAAATGGAAGCTCTACCACACTGTCACTGCATCAAACCAAGTGGCAAAAGCAAGTCAGTGCTTAAACTTGGTAAGGCTGAATGAGAATGCTGCAAAGAAGGAAGAGAATGGGAAGATGTATTTGGGAGGAAAACATTTGCATTTCATCACTGGTCTTCCGGTGATCCAGTCAGCACAGATGTATGTTTGATATCAAGAGAAACACTCACCTTAGAACCTGTTGTGTCAGCTCTTTGAAAGTAGGTTAATTAGTATAGATATCAATGGTGAAAAATATGATATGCATACCAAGACCAAATACATCAAGTATACTTCAACTAGATCTGCCAATTTGCTTTGAATAAGTTGTGCCCTTAGAAGGCACATGATTTGAGCAGTTATGAAACTCAACAAAGTAGACAGGCAGGCATGAAAGTTGCAGATGCTTTCTAGGAACACAAGCCATATACATCTGTGTGGAGCTAGATGAAACTTTCATGGCACTAAAATTCAATCAGCAGGGTACAAATGCTGAAATGCCGCTCACTGAATGCTGAGTAGCTGATACTGAATGGAGCCTAGCATCAAACTGCCTGCAAGGTACAAGACTTACCATATAATAGAAAGTTTTTTAAAAAATGTCTCCCCAAATCAGAGGAAAATGCCTTACAGCTTTGATTCATTTTCTTTGTCACATTCAGCTTCAGAGGCCTAGAGAGGTGACCTCCCTGACAGCTGGAGCAGAAGCTGCCACAGCATAATCCACCAGGGATCATGAATCAGATGCTTTAACCGCTGATGTTCACAGACAGTGAATTAACTTAAACTGCCATTGATTTTAGGTTATATACCTAAACTAGATGTGAATTGTAGTAGCTAGTGATTAAGCTACACATTTTCATTATTGCACCCATTCTGCCCCTTCCAACAAATCATAAAGGAAAGGGGTGGAAATCTAGATGAATAGCATCTTCAAACACTGCATCTAAAATCTAGGAAAGGCTGTGAATCGCTCCTTAGCTGCCAAGCAACTTAGTAAAATTAAGAAGTTACCGCTATGCCCAAGATGGTATTGTTTGTATGAGGTGTAATAGAATATTAAGTAAGAATTTAATGATATTCCTGCTTAATTTTGTTATCTCAAGAAGCACAACAAAAGAGACATTACTCCTGGCAGATGCTCAAGGCATGATGGTGCAATTCTTCTGCAATAAGCTGCTAAGCAGCAAAGAGAATTACTTATTGAGAGGAAGGGCTTCTCCAAACTTAGGCAAAACTGGCTTTGATTATAACATGAAAATCTAGAAAACAGCATCATGATCTAAGGATTCTTGAACTCAGTCTGACTTCTGACAAGCACTTGATTCACAGTGTTAAACCACTGAGTTTTATCAAGAGGAAAAGGAAAATGTAATAAACACTAGCTTGGAACAGTGGGTAATAAATCAAGAGTCAATGAGACTAGAGGACCTAATGTGGAAAACAAGAATACATAGTTGTGTGGATGCAACCATGTCACATCATTCAGCTCTCCTGTGCTGAGGCAGTGTTCACAGAGCTTCAGCCTCCTTAATATTTACCTGGCCTATTTGCTGGTCTGTAACTGGATACTTCCAAAGTATCCTTCCAGGACTGCAACCTGGCCTCTCACCAGTGCCTGAATGGAGATGGGCAGCTGTCACAATCCCACTCCTCCCTACAAGGCAGCCTCAGAAAAGTCCAAATGGTGATCAGACTCTAAAAAATGTTCACACCAGAGATTCATAGATCTGGTACCAGGCAGTGAGGTCCTCAGTTACCTCTCTGTCTTAAGGCTGCTGTTGCATGGTCTCATTTGTTTGCTACTCCACATGTTACAAGAAATCTATCTATTGTTTGTGTTATATTGTGAGAGACCTCAGTATACTCAATATTTCCTTGATATACTAAAGTATTTGCTTTCACTATGTTCAGTCACTGCATTCTTCATGACTAAAGATGTCTAATAATTAAAGATAAAACTGTCCTCTTAATGCACTCAGGCTTTACACCTGGTCAAGCCTACTGCTTGTAGCTACAGGCACCTTACTAACCAGTGAGTTTTCTCAGAAGGTAATTCAGAACATAATGGACTCTATGGCTGAGTGAGTGTTCCCACCTTTCTCCAGCAAATAAGTAAGGTACAAAGAAATATTGTTTATTTACTAATCCCTAAGCCAGGAAAGAGGAATCCAGGCCAAGATCAAGATAAACTCCTCATTGTTGCCCTGGACTCCATGTCAATCATGTTTGCATCTGTACTACATCTGCTGCACCTATCCAAGCTGCAACTACAAACTTCCCTGACCTTGTAAGTTATATAGTAAAAGCTTTTCCGAAGTCTCATACCAAACCTTATTAAAGTACTTACCAACAGCCATGTAATATATGTCACCTATATGGAGTATTCACAGCCAGTTCCCACTTTTCCACTCTTAAGATTTACTTGAGTGGGACATACAAGTGAGTCCCAGGACAACCTGCTATCTCAGATTCAGAAGTTCCTTTAACTCACTTCTTCTCTGAGAGAGAGAGCCAGGGTTTACACAAGTATAGTCCTTGGTTATGAAATGAGTCCCCAGCCTGGGAGTCATACTGGAGTTCTTTGTGAGTCACATGTGGCCCAGAAGGCTCTGTGGCCTTGTGCTATTCTGTAAATGCAACAGCTGTGATTGACATAGAGAAATGAAGTAAAATCACATTTATTGTATTTTCTGGTTTTTTCATCTCCCAACTGAGATGGAGGCATCATTGGCTACAGCCCAACAGCAGTAAAACTCTTCAACTTCTAATCTCACTAAAAAGTACTGTCAAAATGATATTAAGTAAATAGTGAATGCCTGAGCCTGTGAGAGGAAACAAAAAGTAGTTCATACATACATGAGTGAGTTTATTGACAAGTCTGGAATTTGCAATACCCTGACTTCAGGGGCTCAGAAATGATAAATAGGCAGTTAGAGTGTGCTGTTTGGGCATGAAAGAATAAAGAATATGCCTGGGCTGAGGGGACTATTTCATGTCAGTGAAAGAAGAATCAGATGACCTGCATAAGCATATAAGTGGTATAGCAATGGGAATAATAAATTGGAATCCAAAAGGGGAATCAAAAATGAGACTGGGTTGTAAAGAGAGTCAGTTCATGAGAGGTTGAAAGATTTGGCCCTAGATATTTCTTCAAATAGGAAATGAGCTGCACCATACCCAAAGGAACTATCAAAACCCTATGACAGACAATGTCATCTATATATATTTGTTTTACCACACATCTTCCCATTTTTAACCAGGGCCTTCACCCCAGTGCTACAACCTTGATTTCTCATATTTTTCTGCACCTTCTCAGAATTTCAGCCCTTTGACCCTTCTCTTTCCATCCCTTACCCTACCTTCTCAACCCTATGCTCCTTATCCTCCCAATTCTGTCTGGCCCCACAACTTAATCTGGAAGATTAAGACATAGTAACCAGAGCATGTCAGCTTTCTCCTGTTTGAGGTATCACAGTTCAGCTGATGGAAGGTGCCATGGGCAGGGCAGCAAGGACCTTCAATAGGTACATTAACAGTATGTTTCTCACTAGCAAGAGAGTGTATAAAAATCTCCCTGGAGGAGTAAGGACAAGAACCAAAACAAGAACTCTGAAGGTCTCTAAACAGACACTAATCCTTCCACGGCAAAATATTTTAAAGGAAGCAGTGGAATGCACAGGGAAATACAAATGGATATGACATGGAAATAGGAAGATTCACATTTTTCTGTATTACAGAAATGAGTCCTTAAGGATAAGACTTTTTTTTCTTTTTTCTAGAATTTTGCATTTTTAGCTAATACCACTGGAAAACTGAGCAATCAAGAACAAATCTATTTTATTAGCCAGATGTGCAACTTTCATTCTTGGCAGCTGACAGATGAGAACTTGTAAATGTGCATTCACCTACTTAATTTTTAAGCAACATCATTGCCAACTGGCAAATTTGCCCTGACACTCAGTAATTTCTTTTGTCCATCTTCCCGCATCTCTACCTCAACAATGAGGGCAATTTGTTGGTTGTTTTTTGTTTTGTTTTTATTTCCTATTCTTTTAACCATCAGGAAGCTGCTTTCAGAAAGCCATCTGCACTTATTCACTGCCAACACTCAATACGATTTTAATAAGCTGTGTGTGATTTTGACTTTAACACTTGTTTCGCTGTGCATAAAAGCCTATTTCCTTAGCTGTCACAGTTTGTGACTTCAATGAAGTTTCCAAGTTACCTTCTAAGTAGGACAGTTTTTAACCCTACTTTCTTAAGCAACAAGTTAAATTTGGGGATAACAGCAACACTGATAATTGTCCAAACCAGTCAATGTCCATCGCTTTGAGAACAAGTTTCCCTCTGACTAAAATCATTCATAATAGATACAGATATCTATAGAAATACTTAAATTTTGAAAAATTATAGCAGTCACACTGTAGGGTTCATTGGCAGCATACCTGAATGACCTCAGGATCAAACAGGCTCCTTTCTCAGGGTGATTTAATGAACTTGCATCTCTACAAAACTCACCTGGGATTGGAAAGTAAAGTCTGGTAATTTTCTTGCCCTCACAGCATCACTATCAGTGATAATTCTTAGAAAGACGGATTTCTGCAAGAGTAATGATCGATGTTGGGAGGGACTGCTGGGTGTTGTCATTGCTCTCCTGAGCAGTGGCAATAGCAATCTTCATTAGTAATAGTAATATTGGAGAAGTAAAAATTAACTAATTACATCATTTGGGTGCTGTTTGACAGCCAACAGAGTTGCTCTAGCGGCTTCCAACTGCTAGTCTTTCTAAACTCTTCTGCAGATGGTGTGCTTTACCCACATCTCTTGTACCATCTCTACCCCCTTAAAAAGACAGTTTACTTACTCTCCTGGCCAAGGTAGTCCATGGAGGACAGAGCTTTGCCCTCTTGGCAGACTGCATTGCCTTTCTGGTAAGCGAAAAGATCCCAGGAGAGTGGAAGAGACTGTGCCACCAGATGGACAGGAGTTGGGAAGAGGGTGGGAAAAGGAAAAGAATAAGAGGTTATAGGATGTAGCAGGAAAGACCATTCTGAGCAAATTACTAGCCAATTCATAACACTGCAGCCCTAGTGTTTCCTTCCAGCCTTCATGGTTTGCTTTCATATTGTGCTTAGATTGTAATAGTTTTGGTCTGGGACTATTTATTGTTAAATATATTCAGAAGATAATATTTTTGACTAAGTCCTGGAAGTGGAATCAGAGGTCCTGACTGTTATTCCTACTCTGGCCCTTCTGCTACCACTTGCCAGACACTAGGCAAATGATTCCATTTTCTTATGCTTCTGATTTCCCCATGTCTATATTGTCTGTTTAAATCTGAGCTCTCCCAGGCAGACTGGAACAATGAAAACCTGATCCTTGATTATTAGCACCTAACCAAGGTGCTAATAAGTACATAATACTTGTAAATACTACACAGAAACACCAACAAAAATTCAAACAGAACAATTCCTACATTTAACACTGAGTTAATAATTATAAGGATACAGGAATGCAAATAACTACCTCTGTACCTGAGAAAGCTTTTCAGCAGAAAGAGGAACAAGGCTACTCTGAATATTTTAAAACACTTGAGTAAACATGAAGAAGGTGCTGTATTTTACTTTTTCATACACTTTTCAGTCCAGAATCACACTTTAATCAGAAAGATTTTATAGTCCAGAGCTTCCTACAAATCTCTGCTTATTGTAAATTTTAATACCTTTGGCATATTTTGACTGCCAGCCTATTATTTGCTTGATGCACCTCAAGCAAGTTTTAAATTATACTGTTAAAACAAGAACTATTTCAGATGTGGTAGACAGTAAAATGATTTTGTAAAACAACATTGTAGGAACCCGCAGTTACTGCCCATTCTTCATTTCTCCACATTCAGTTCAAAGATGTGTTCAGTTTATAGGTAAAATGATGGCTGGCTGAGTTTACTAGAGAGACTTTGGCCTTGCTAATCATGGACCTGGAAAATCAGGCTGTACTTTCCTATTATTATTGTGGTGGATCCAGGATAAGACTGGAAGGAGGGAGGGCATAAATTATGCTTTTAAGATTAATTTTTTCAGAAGTATATTTTACAGAGAAGTACTGCTAAAAAGATGATCTGGCCAAACTGCTGGGGCACCAACTCCTACTATGTATAAGAGATGACAAAAGTGAGGGAATACAGAAGAAATAATCCTCTTAAAATTATTTGCAATCCTCAGATAATATATATCCTCAATCTAAAACGTGTCCTTTTCCTGCTCTGGGCTCAGACTCAGGTCTTTCTCTCACAGTGGTTCAAACCAGATGATCTTTAAAGGTTCCTCCGACCCAAAACTTTCCGTAATTCTATAAATAACTGTCTTGGACATTGAATCTCTGATAATGAAAGGCAGAAAAAATATTCATGGAGAATTAGCTTTTCATGTCTGAGAATGTGAGAGGGAAGTATTGAATAAGGAGCATTTTCTGGTGTGTCTCTAGTTGTGCAAGTAGATCATTACAGCATGGTTACAGATTGCTAACTACCTTGGCATATATTTAATTTATAAACAGGATTAGTAATCAGCTAATAAGAAGCTATAAATGAGCTCCTGTATCTGCTTCACAATACAGATTGTAAGTGAAGAACCATGAGGCACATACTGCGGCATTCCAACTTTGTACTGCTCCAGGTGCCCCGGATCAGCTGATGGATTGAGCTGGGTGGGCAGGGCAGGGAGGGCATTCAGTGGGCAGGTAAACAACTTGTACTTTGCTTGATGAACAAGCAAGTGTATCAAAACTCCCCCTGAGGGAGGACAAACAAAAACGCAGAAGAAAGCTGAAGGTCACTAAATGGACACTTTTATGCTTCTACAGCAAAACATTTCTAAGGACACATTGAAATTTACAGGGTAAGTTTCTCATATACTCATAAGTATCTGTCATATTACATGGATAGGGGAAGAGTCATATTGTTCTGTCTTAAAGATGGAGTCATTAGGGATAAGATGGTTTTCCACTTTTTTTTCAGATGTTTTACATCCAGAGCTGCCACTATTAAAAATAGAGTCATTAGGAACTGATGTATTTATTAGCCAGATATATACCCATTCCAAACCAGGCCAGCCATTTGGCCCTAGGGATCAGCTGGTCAGTTGGATAACCACTTCACACCACAGCTAATTCTGGTGTAGATTGACCAGGCCAATGCCTACTGAGCTAAACAAACCTCTGACTTTTTTGATTAGCTAATCTAGTCAACCTTCAGTTTCTAAAGGTGATAACTAAATCCCTGTGTGAAATTAACATCACTGTCTTTGTTTCATGAACTGAAGAGTTCTGTAGCGACATGATTTAAGACAGTTCTGACCTTGTCACTTGCTCATCAACCATACGGTTTTACAGGACCATGCTATAACTGAACAGGAAACAATTAAAAACATTTTAAAAATCCCTGAAAAAAAAAGTGTTTTTTAATTCTTGGTTTAGCTAGCATTGAAATTTATAGTTAAATTAGTCACCTCAAGGTCCTTTCATAGTCTATAGAAAGCAACTGGCATTTCTCGGATGTATGTCATCTCATTGTAATGTAGATACGTTATAAAATAAAGCAGACGAATCAGGCCCTGAAAGTGCCTATTTCTCTCCATTGACTATAAAAGGAGCACGGGCTGGCTAGCTCAGATGGAGATGCCTACGCTCTGGATCTCTAAAGTTAGGTGAGATTAATCCTGCCATACATCTGCTTCTGTTCTTCATATGGATTTCCTCTGTTGCTATTATGCATGAGGTTTCAGTATAACACTGAAATGCTTGTGAATGTGGAGGTGATGCGTACACATCCACGTGCAGTCTTTCTTGATCTCCATCTGCAAAATCAGTGGCTTGGGATACGGGAACATTTTTTCTGACAGAATAGTCATCTTATGGAGTTTGTATCTATTGAGCGGAATGCTGACATTTCTCAGTCAAACTGTATTTTAATGTAATTTTGTAATGCTGAAAATCTCTCTTCCAAAAAGGATGATGAGTGAAATATTTTTGGGATGTCAGCAGAGCACTCCTGATATTGTCAGACACACAAGCTCATTCTGCTGTAACTGTTGCCTGGCATTTCAAGCTGTGTCTAGATGACCAGCTGGGACATACTTCTGTCTTTCTGAATCATGGTCTTCCAGCTGTCCAGATCAGGAACGGGATAAGGAGTTTCCTGCAGTTCCCTGTCACACATTGATGGCTGACAACATCGTTGTCCCAACATGCAGCAGAGATGCGGCTCAGGCCTGTGGAACCGAGAGTTCCCAAATCTGTAATAATTCCCTTTACCAGGAAATTTTACCAGATTTGCTTCTTTATACCCTAAATAATATTGAGACCTTCCCCTCCACCACTTCCCAGAAAATGAGTACCAGTTGTTTCCTTCAATGTCCTAAATGTTGTTAGCAATGCTTAATGCAAGCATAGCTTCCCCTTTTCTTCCTATCTCTTTGCAAGCGTTACTGTGGTAGGCTCATCCTAATTTTCCGGAAATCCGTAATAAGTTCAAAATGAATTAGAAATGGGGAAGGGGAAGCAAAAGGTTTGAAACCACAGATACCAATAGCTTTTATTAGAATCTGAAATGTGGTAATGTATTAGAGCACATCTCAGCTTTGTAGCTGAAAAAAAAAAAAAAAGCACCATCACTACAGCATTTCAGCTTTCTTATAATTTATGCCATTTATCTTCTAATATTAGCAGGCTTCCAAAATCTCCTGCTGTTACTTAAATATCTGAGGCTGTAGTGCAATGCACTCTGTTCTCTCTCCTCAATTTCATATCCTGGCTCTGTCCCCAGACTGATCAAGAGCTAAGCCTACAGCTCTCAGTGCCTTCTATTACATTGCCATGGCTGTTGTTCATGGTTTTTTTAGCTGGCCTCAGCTGCAAAACTAGGTAGTCCTAACAGGTTTACATACTTAATTCTCCACAAAACTGCAATGTTTCTCTGTATTTCTTCATTAAGTTCATGCCTGTGATCAATGTCCAGCTTTCTATTAATACCTATTAGGTTTTTTATAAAGCTTTGTTAATAGCTCACACATGTATTGCAAAAGAACATTCTTTCTTTGTAGAATGCCCTATAGATAATTTCTTTATTTTTCCAGAATAGTGAGTAATTTTTGCACAGATAATATGGAAGTATTTCCATAGTACCAACACAGCAGATATTCATTCCTAGTCTGTAGGAACTCACTCCATAGGGACAACATTTCTTTAAGTCACCAGAAATGTTTCTACAAAATGCTAGTTGATCTAATTGGTTCTTTTTGTTTGTTTGTTTGTTTGCTCTGATATACTCTAACTTTACTCACATTTGATCCCCTGATTAACTACATAGGTTTCACAGTTTGGTGTTAGCCTTTTTTAGGTAATAACATATATTCTTTTCCATGTTTTTCTGCTGACTTTTGTTCTTCCTGCGCTGCTCTTTGCTGTAAACTGGACATGAGTTTATTAACAGAAATGATAACTTACTAAGGTAATACAGTATTTCTCACTGTTGTGACAGCCACCATTATGTTAACTATTTGACTATTCTGAGTTAACAGCTTGATGTTGTCATTCAGTGTTTACTAGAGCATTTGTAAAAGCCAAGAAAGCCTGAAAAAAAAAAAAGAGTTATTTTCCAGGCTAGCAAAGAGGTGAATAGCTGGGAGTGGCAGCCACCCTTCCTGGCGAGCATGTTATTTTGGACAGATTACCCATTAAGAGGCCATTGCTGACCTATGACCTGTCCTGCAAGTTTCTGAATTCTTTTTCAGTAAAGAATAAATTGAAGAATTTATTACAAAAATAACACATCTACGTGTCTTCCAGGGAACCTTCTTTTTCCTTACAAAAGCTACCTGTGCTGCAACCTCACTTCAGTAATCTAGAATGTGAACCGGTAGCTGGTTTTGCTCCCATCACACTGGTAGCTAATGTGGTCTCATCTCCATGACTGCTCTGTAGATGAATCCTGACTTCATACATATAACTGTGGTTGGGGAGAAGACACTATGAAAGTATTAATTGCCTGGTTGATTAATGGAAATTATTTGGTTTATATTGAGCCTCAGGAGGTTTTGGGAAGGTAGACAGTCTCTTCTAATCTAAAATGACCTTACCAGAAGCTACCCATTTTTGAAGTTTCTAGTCTTTATATTTTGTTTCAGACTGCTACCTTATCCCCTTTCTTTGGCAAATATCTTCCCTTATAGATGCCAGTAAAAAAATTTAGACTGTACTTCTTGTTTGAATATATACACACATACGCATGCAAGTACACAAAACTATAGAAATCTGAATGGCTCAGCTGAGGACATTCCTTTACGTATATTGATGCTAAAATAAAATGCCTTGCAGATCAGATGCAGAGGCATTTCTGACATTTTTTGCTTCCTTGAAGAGGAAAATAATGGTTAATTTTTAACATTGAAATATTTTAAGCTTTACTTGATGTTGATTTATGATTCTTACACTACAGATAATCAACATAGCAGAACCATGTGCAAAAATATTCAACTTTGGAGCCATAAAGTATTAGAACTGACTTCCACCACTAGGTCATAAACCAGGATGAGTTATATGACTGTTAGTAGCATCTTTCTATTTACAGAAAAAAGACCAAGAAAAACATAGCAGGACAATAGTCAAGTAATGGAAGTGTGCAGTTTAAAAAAAATCTTCACAATCTGGATCTGGTACCTTGCTGCAGCGCTGGAACAATTTACTATAATTTTTTAAAATTTGTTGTAGTCCATTGACACACAGTTTGTGGTGATGGATATGACAAATATCCCATGGGGCCTTCCAAAGGAGATACAGAAGCTTGTGTTTGCAGAGGAGTTTGTATGATGACCCAGGTGACATATCAGAGTCTATGAACTTTACACAGGTCTAGAGGAGCACGTAGTCTTTCATAAGAAAGTGGAGACAGGTATCAGGATGCAGCCCAGACACACTAGTTCAAGATTCTGAATTCTAATAGACTTCCAAGTCAGAAAAAGGGGAGACAGAGAACCTCTGGCTTTGCAAAGAAGGATGAGAACCTGGGACTGAAGAGTTGAGCTGTGTGAAAGAGGGCTTTATTTATTTATGGATATTTTGAAATTAGAAGTAGCTTGAGAGGTGCTTGTATTGGAGTTGTTGACATGTTTGACTCAGGGAGAAAGCAAGGCCAGCCAAAGAAATGTTCCCTGAACAGATTGCTGAGTGAATGCACTGATTTGTGTTGATGCTTCCTAAAGAGCGTCACTGGAAAGTCAGAAGACCATCACTGGCATAATGAAGGGAACACAAGTTACTTGCAAATTGCATATGCAATGCTATCTTTCATTCCTGTCATATCCAGTGCTAACTGTTGCTCGTACCTTAAGTTACTGTAATAGGCAGAGATTTAAAAGGTGTTCCCCTTTTTTTATTAGTCATTTTGCCCGTTATGCTATGCATTTGGTGGACTTTTACTTTGCTTCCTGCCTTGTGTATTAGTCTGAACATTTCTGTGATGTACTGCTCCAGGGAAAAATAGAGTGATTTCCTCCACCCACACAGCTGTGAAGCTGCGGCAAGCACCAGTCCAGCAGGAGAAAACATGACCTAGTATTTAGAGCACTAGCTTCAAACACCTGCCCTAATATAAACTCCCTGTGGGCCCAAGAAGAAGCTACTTAGCTTCTTTACAGTTCAGTTTTTCTTCAGTAAAATAATTATGAGTCCCTGTCCCTCAGAAGTAATCTTATGGAAATCATATCACAGGCGAAAGAGTAGTTAGACACAAAGGTTGGAACCATCAGCACCTTAGGCAGATGTAAGACAAGGGGCAGCAATTTCCATCCCAGCATAGGAGTCCACATAAGCTTTAAAAGGAGAAGTCTAAGCAGCCTTTGTCCACTGTCAAAGCTTTCACTGCCTTTTGCTTATAACATTTTCACTGTTTGCAGACATTTCTAACAATTGCCAAAGCCCAGATCTTGTATTACTGTAGCTTTCCCATCAGCTGGAGTTGATTCAGCCTTTGTGTGTGTACATGATTATCATATTTAGATATTTATGCACACAGCAAGAAAAGCAACATTTCATCTGAAAGAGTCTGACTCAACATTCACAGACAGCTTCCTATAGAGTCTTGCAAAGTAGGTCAGTAAATCAAATCACCAATAACATATTGCTTTTCTATGGATTGTTGAAAGCAGGCAAAACCAACCTAAATTACAATATTTGCACTTTTTTTGCCCTGTTTATTAAATCAGTTATCAACAATATAATCTCATTTCTTCCTGAACCTTTCTTAATCATCTAAATCTACTAAGGGAAAATTGTACAGTGGGAGATGATGCTTCTCAAAAAACTGTAGAGTTGGTTCTCCATACCCTTAAAAGCATTAGGGTTTTTCAAATGTGTTTTTTTAATTATTATTTCCTGTAGAAATTACTAGCATGTTACAGAAGGGGGAAAGTTTGCTATAAACAAAAAAACTAGAAAATCTTGCAAAATCACCAAATTCAAAATTCATTGCCTTTCTTGGCATTTGTGGAGGTTTTACTTGAGTGAAAATCAGACTTACAGCTGAGGTGGGAAGTGGCAGATGTGGAAGTCAGAGGTCTCAGCAGTATGAATCAAGGCTGGAAAGCAAAGGTGCTGTACTTTACCAAGGTCTTTTTTCCATTCACCTATTGCAGTTGCAACTTCAAGCACATGCAGGAACCAGTCAGCTTAAGAGAAGCTCTGGCTTTTATGAAATTTTTCATTAATAGAGTTTAAGCTGAGCATTTCATAAGCTAAATATTTGTAGAAAATAATCTTCCTCTTTAGTTCAAACCAGTAATTCTTCCTGGGGTAAATAAAAGTTTTCAATTTTTCTCATTTTCTGTAACAGCCTTCACCAGAATACCAAAGTATAAGGTATAATTTAGTGGATAATTCACTGAAATAGTTTGTTCCTCTATTTTTAGTCTAAGTGGGAAATTTGCTTTTCTAAAACACCCAACATTTTGAAGTGAGGAGGTTTTTTTGCAGAATCAAGCCAAAATCTTTCCTTTGGAATCTAATTTTTAAGACTTTTAAAGTCTTCTGCATTTAGATGAGCTTGTTCTAATAGAGTATGCAGCCACCTTGTTTGTGCATCTCTACCTTCTTTTTCCACCTTTCCTTATTTCCCTGAATTACTACCTCTTCTTGCAGCCTCATCTACTGTAATTTTGTACTTTTATATCTGCCCCTTGTTCTTGACAAAGTTATTCACTCAGGACCTTCATCCATTGGAAATATGATTTGTTTGCTTGGGAAGTACATAGATGCAATATACAATGTAAAGGACTGAGAAGTTTTGTTTAAGGTATTCTGTTAATGTCAGAGACTATATAGAGCAATAAATAGCTTTTGTGAGTGATTTAATGCCAAAACAATATTTTATGTATCTTCAATGTAGTTATTCCTTTGTGCTAAAAAGTAGATGAGATAAATAAAGATTACAGAAACACACAGAGAAATAAAGAAGACAAAGCTATAATTTTTAATTTTTTTGCTCCTCTATGGATTTGTTTTTTCAGTTTGAGCAGAGAAGTGATAAAACTATGAGTGCATACATTAGAAAAAACATGATTGGAGACCTGCAAGGAACATCTGAAATTATATAGAGTCCAGCGAAAGGCTGAGCATAGCAGTCAGTAACAGACAAAATTGGGAGCCAGGAAAGAAATGGAAAATATACACACCATGCTGCAGCAGAAAATGGGAAAGGAAGGACAGCAGAGGATGACTGGGCAACAAGAAAAGAATGGACTGTGGGCAGGGGAAAATTGAAGAGACTGAAGTGAGCAGTTAGCCATGTTAACCAGCGGAAGACTGCACATTTCTAGCTGGTTCAAGGTATCCACATCCCTCTCCAGATTACCAGCCTGTGACTGCTATAGTCTTGGTCTCACAGTCTTTGCTTGCAAAGCCTCCCCACTCTTACTGGTGGTCAGCATATGGAGTTCTTTGCCAAAGAATGTGACATCTGGGAAAACTCCTCACTCTGGGATTGATGAGAAGTCTGACCATGACTTGGTGGACCACTTGGTTATGACTATTCAATGTTTATACTGAGTGCTGCCTATAATGCTATGGCATCGTGTATTCTGTGTACCATACAATCTAGATAACACAAAAAATAAGCAGCCAGTAAGTACATCCAACACTGCATGCTCAGCACTGAGAGTCATACAGTACAATTAGCCTACTGTCTTCTTTCTTTCTGTAATAAGCAGCAGTCTTTCTCTTGGGGAGTGGATTGGCCTGTATGGCTCACTTAGAAAATAATACCAGTAATTTTAATGACAATTCTTATAGTGGTATTTTGGTTTAAGCATTTTTCCAGTTTGAGATCAGTCTTCTGAGGGGTCTGTAGGCAGAGTCTTGATAAGGTTCTGGAATTCTTTGAAACCTTAAGTGGAAAAAAAATTTATAGAATCTCTAAGTTGTTCAGAACTTACCCATTTCCTTCAACTAAATGTCTAGTAGATATGCTTTAACTTCCTCTCTTCTGTAATCACAAATCCATTTAGTGCAAGAAAAGCCAAAGAGCAAGAACCTTATTCTTATTATTCTCTATTATTCAAAAAGAAGTCAAGCTGCAAAAGATGGTGGCATTTAAGGCCAGGCTCAATGGAGCTTTGATCAACTTGATCTAGTGGACGGTGTCCCATGGAAGGGGGATTTGAACTAAATGATCTTTAAGGTCCCTTCCAACTCAAACCATTCTATGATTCTACTATTCTAGGATTCAGTGTATGATACTTTTTTTTTTTTAAATTCATGGGTACCTGACAGTCACTTACTGTTAGTTCCTCATTTTTTATCTCTTATGGGGTTTTGCAGTACATGCTAGGGCGTGTACTCTGTTCCAGCTAATTCATGTATTTGCTATTTATTGCATGCATTTGAAGAGGTTCTTAGTAGCTTATGTGAAGTAAAGGAGTAGGGTCAAGCCATTTACTTTTGACATGTGTCTACATTAGAAAAAAATCCTCCCCATATTTGGCAGCCTGAAGTCAGTTAAAAAAGCTTCATGGGAGAATAAGTTTAAACTTCATTTTAGATCAGGGTCTGTATAGTTTGGTACATCAAAACACTCTCATTTCCAGCTATTCTTGCTCAGAGATAATAAATGAATTAATTTTTAGAGCAACTAGACCTGTATCTTTCATAAGCATTAACACCTTAAGGTCAACGTACCCTTACAAGGCTTTTATTAACTGGGAGAAAGAATGCATTGAAATGATATCCAGCCAATTACTACTGAATAAAAAGGATATCAAAGAAGAACAGATTTGTAAAGTGATTTACAGAAATTAGGTTGCAGATATCTGTGCATTCTTGATGCTATCATGTTTTAATATGACTGTAAAGAATGTTAGGAACAATAAAGGAGGTTAAAGCTACATAAGCCTGTATGGCACTGCACATAGTTTGCCTTGAACTGCAGTGGTTGTTGTCTTTCTTCAGCGCAGTTATACAATGATTCCTCCTCCATTCCTGACATGTTGCTAACCACAATCTAACAGTGAAGAAAAAATACCGGAAATGGTTTCTGAGTTAACTTTCACTTGAACAAATGATGACTTCTGAGTTTTAACCAGCCTTTCTTTGTGAGGAATCTTTGTATATTAATGCTTTCTTTGACACTGTTGTAAGACACCACAAGGAACACAAAGTCAATGTTCTTGCCATCCCAATAAATCAAAATTTTTCCTGAAATGTTGTAAAAACTAACTCTGATCCAAATCCATTTTCCTTTTGAATCACATCTGCACTCAGTTGTTGCATAGTCCTGACTTTCATTTCCTCCAACTTCATTTTCAGCCCATCACGTGAATAATGAGGAACAGAAAAAGTCACAAGCCCAGAGTTTTTAAGGTTTAGAGGTTTGGCTGTATTGTAGTTTATTTTGTCTTCAGGAGAAATATTTTGAATAGCTTGAGTGCAATTTATGCATTATGGGATAGGTTTTTTTCCCAAAGCTGAAAAAAAAAAAAAAAAGGACTGAAAATACACAATTTGGCATTAAAGAACAAAGAACAGTTGAACTATGTCTTCTCTACCAAGATGGGGGTTAGTTGATGTCCATCTTCTTTACCCAGATGGAAGAATACCAGAGGCCAAATTTGGTCTGTAGACCATCAAGTAGTGTGCAGTAAATTAGCAGTACCTTTTCTCTGAGTACCAAAAAAGGAAATGAATAAACATTTGTAAATTACATTACAAATAATCTCTTCAGGATCTTTCTCCATTTTAAGTGAAAATAGGCTTTTAGTTAGAAAACCTATGAGAGAAAGAAAGAATAAATTTTTTTTTTAATGGCAGAATGGGATTCAGAGCGCATACATGTTCGGAGTATCTGTAGCCTTCCAAAAGAGAGGTTAGAGTGGGAGATATACCATGTTGCACAGCTGGTTTATAGAGCTTTTATGAAGGTAGTTAACAAAGAATGGGAATGCTAGACAACACAAGATTTACCTGTGGGAAAAAAAGAAAAATCACAGGCAGAATATGGATGATCAATTCAAAAACATGTGGTGATGGAAGGCATAGAACTGTTATAGTCACATTCAATACATATACTTAATGACTTAATGAAATGGCAAGATGATCTAGACATAGCTGGATTTTAAACTCTGTAGCACTGAAAGTGCCTTGCCATCCCACCCCTATAAAAGAGCATTTGTTATAATAGGAATATTATAGTGTTGAGGGTCCTGTGGCCTGATTCAGCTTTTACTGTGCCCAGTAATATTTTGCAATGAGTTATACCAGTTTGGAAATAAATTAATGGCAGGATGATCAGACACACAAACCTTCCTTAAACTTCTTTTTCCTGAAGGCCTCCCATATAGGTAATGCTGAGGTAGCAGATAATGGCGTTTCCTACCTTTCTGCAAGTCCCTCTGGCTCCACTGGGTCACAGTGGGAATGCCTGCCTGAGAAGATGAACCTGAATCCCATGCATGTGGTTTAAAAATGCCTTTCCCACAACTACGCCTCCTAAGTCTTGTGAAGCTCCTTTTAGCGAAAGCACAGGATCGGGAGCAGGTAGTCTGAAATCTGTCACATTTTTGTTTCCTTGAGCCAAATACCCTAGAGATAAGAACCACCCACCTACCAGTTCTGGTCTGGAGAGGACTATTCTTACAACTTACTTTAATCATCAGATTTACAATGAGTAAGCTACGTGGCCATTCTCCGTGTGCAGTCAGCAGACAGAGATGGACTCCTCTGAAGGGGTGATATAGATATGTCCCACATGACTTCAGGCACTTACTTAACTAAAGCACTCTGATCAATGAAGAATTAGATAACTAATCTCCAGAAGGCAACTTGGATTGCAAGGGACAAACGCTTTTACTCAGGTCTCTCTCTCTCTCTCTCTCTCTTCTCCTATCCTCATCTCCCCTGCCCCTTTCCCACTCTCACTTTGATTGCTTAAGTGAAATAGGACAGCTGTGATTTCTGATTTACCCACTGTGGTTAAATGCTTAAGTCAAATGAGACAAAACCAGATCTAGGCCACTAATTTAGAGATCTAAATGTAGATGCTGAAAGAAAGCAATGTAAGTACCTGCCATACCAGCATGCAATAAACACAAGCTCCTCATGTAGTAAGGAAATATCATTCTCCTATTCTCTCTGGCCATCTGCACAAACAAGTCTTAACAAATATTTTCAATTAATGTATTTATTGCCTAAGTAAATTAGCAACACTTTTAACGATTGGAATATTTCAACCAGCAGATGAGCTCTTTGTACTGTGCATTCCTTTGTAACAGATAGTCTATCACTTTCTTACTGCGCTAAGTAAATAGGAGACTCAGTTGTGCTGTAAATATAAACAGAATCAATACCAGCAACAGAGACCTTGGAAAGCTTTAAAACCAGACAGAGTGGCTAGCCACTGTCACACAGTCCAAGGGGACGGTAGGATATGTGGCAATGTAAATTAGTGCTCAACCATGTGAAGTCCAGTCATTCCTTAGCCAATACTTCAGGGAGCTACTGTTGTCACCACTTGGACAGCAAATGTGAATGATGCAGTTTCTTTAGATGATAGAATGAGGTATCTGAATCTGGGTGATCAAATTTAAAATTTAGAAGCACAGTGCTGCCTCATTATCTGTAAAGCCAGGTTGCAGCCAATGACAAGCCTTTGGTGGTCTACCACAGTAACCAAGACCAGAATCCAACCTCATAAAATAATCTACTAAGGAAAAAAAAAAAAAAAAAAAGAACCAGAAGTACAAGGCTGAAAGCAACACAAGAAATAATGACTGTGTTTTGAGCTGAGTGATAAATTAATAATGTACTTTTTCCTTAATAAATACGTAGCTAGTTTGTGAAATAGTAGGGGAAAATGAAGCAATTCAAGGGGAAAAGGTTATATGTCTAGGGTTTTTTTGTGTGTGAAAGTATGTGTGGTTTGTTATCAGAGTGACTACCGTAATTTAAGTGTGTCTTTAGCTGTGTGGCTCCAACATCACAAGATTGTTCTGCTTCACAGAATATATAAATCTGCTCCACCTAGTCAGGAATGCTTTTGACTTATTTACATAAAGTCCATGGCTGCAATTTATGCTTTTCTTTAGGTAATTCTGAAAAATTCCATCACTGCAGAGGTAGAATCAGAGAGAGCTCCTGTGCTATTCCTGACTGCAGCACAATAATGTGTGGATAGAGAGCTGCTGCCTGTGTCCTGAGATCTCTTGAGCCTGTCTCCTGAGAGATTCGTGAGTGAGAAAATTATCAGTGAAGATCAGATCTTTAAAGAAGAGACTACCTTCTGAAGTTGGTAAGGTTTGCAAATACCCATAGTTGAGAAAAGCATTTGGGTTTTTTTGTCACAAAACTTTAATTATACTTAGTATAGTTTCAAATGCTTCACCTTTACTGAGTTTCAGAGGTTTTTTGAAGTATATCCAGAAGCTGAGCCTGAGCAGTTACAGAGTTTGCCTCTACGCACTCTTCACTCTGTCATATCTTCCCATTAGTTATCCATCTCTGCATATCATGATGTCGCTTCATCCACCCCATATTGCCATGATACTTATGGCAAAATTAGCCCTAGCATATCCCTTGCAGCAGGCCAATATTGAGGTCAGCTCTGAGCAAATCAATCTCTTGTCACTTCTGCCTTAACTCACTACAAGTATGTACATTTACATTGGTTCATCCTGCGCACTGCTTAGCTCTCTCCTTCTCCTGCATAAGCCAAAACTAATGGACTAATGAAGGGACAACAAAATTTGGAAGTTTCAAAAATTACGTGAAGCATACTGGTATGAAAATTATGGGGAGAACTTCAACATGAGGATAAAACCTCACCTTCACATGGTTGTTTCACCGCTGAAAGATTTCTTTGGATTGCTGTTTCACAGTTAGCTTCCTTACAGTAGTTTATTCTTCCCAGGGTTTTACAAGCAGTTCTGCACAATAAAAAAGTCTTCAGCAACAAGATCGTCTACACAGAGCAGTTCACAGCCACCATAGACTAACTTGCCATGGGAAAATAATCTGTTGAAATACAAAAATAATGGCAATCCTATTTTGAAAATGAAATAATTGCTGAAATTATAGGCAATTCCACAGGGCGGAGTCACTCCAGACAAA
Source organism: Grallaria varia (assembly GCA_013396735.1). NCBI lineage: Eukaryota > Metazoa > Chordata > Aves > Passeriformes > Formicariidae > Grallaria > Grallaria varia. Next base: position 26,097 of record VWZG01009034.1, read on the forward strand.
CACTCATACAATTGTCCTTGCCACAGTAATGACTATGGCTCTGCATAGGCAAGGCCACTCTGGAGTTGCAGATGAGAACCCAGTGAGCACTGAAGGAAAAAAGCTAGAAGATACTCCTACCAATCCCATCATCATTCCTAAGGTAACACAGGGTAAAAATGAAGAGAATAAGTGGTGGTAAGGCTGCACACTATTGTTCCTTTCTGATGGAAAAACAGGGTGAAAGAGAGCTTAAATAATTCCCAGCATAACTCTTTAGTGTATGTCACAGAAACACGAATTTTCTGACTTCCATCTTGCACTTGTACCATTGAAACAAGCTTCTTTATTTAAAAACTCCAAAAACATGTTACTTCAAGTATGTTTATTGGTAGGCAAGCTTCTATTTCACTCTGGTCAAATTCCAAACTGAATAATTATAGCCTGTCTGTTGAAAACTCCCACCATAATTTCATTTGGCTCTACTGTTCTAAACTACTGTGTAGAATAGCTGCATGCTAAACAGCTTCCCTGTAAAAATGGGCAAAGCAATTACACATGCCAGCAAAAAGGCTCCCTGATCTCTTTGAAAGTTTGGAAAGCATGTCAGATTTTACCTGGGTGGAAGAGGGAGTCAACAACAAAAGATGTGATATGTGCTGAAGCATTTGTGTATAAACACACATGTACTGAACTTACCAAATACACTTACAAGGCACAGTCTACATGAAAGCCGTGTTTTAGGGGGAAAAAAAAGTTTACCACAATAAATTATTTGTATTTGAATAGAGAATGGAAAAATCAAAACACATGTTTTTCATTATTTTTTCATTGTTTTCCCTGAAAAAAATTGTGGACTGCAGTCTCTAGAAAGCCACTACTCCACCCATGCCTCCTTTGTATGCGGTCCGTGAATTTCATACAGGTCACATGCTTTCCCAAGAAGTCTGCTCTAACCTTTGTTGATAGGTGTCATAGTATTTCACAGTAAAAAGCCACAGAATGTGTTGTAAATAGCAGTAAGACTCAATTTTGCAGGTATTTTGCTTTTTATAATAGACTGGGAATTCCATCAAATGAAACAGCCTGAAGTTCACTGCTTCTGTGTGGCTTATCAAGCTGAACAAGTGAACTGGATATAAGTATCTCCACTGCTTTTATCAAGATGTGAAATTGAGCAATAAAGTAAATTTTGGTGATGAGAAGTTAGATTGTGGATGGCCTTTTGCTACAGCTGAAGGAAAAGGGTTTCTCAGTTATTCATCCTCAGGTACCTAAACAGGAAATCTCAGCCTTAGATTTTACTCTTGGTTACCTGCTCCCTTGACAATGTCTGTGCACGCTGTTCACACAATGCAGTCATTCTCTTCCAGCTGATGAACTCCAGGTATATCTATGTCAAATAGCAAATTATTTTGATTGCAACATAGGCCTTTGAACTAAAGCTTCAGAGGAATGTTGGCACAGAACTAACAATGCCTAGCAATTAGCTTAAGTGCTCTCCCACTGAAATGTAATCACCATCCGAAATAAACCAGTTCCTACTTCAGAGAGCTAAAGAAGGTGATTTTGGCCAGAAGTCACCTGGCAGGGGTCCTCCTCGACGGAGAGGACTAAAGAGGTGCCACATTTGCCCTCTGGGGACTAGGTGTGAATGAGCTCTTCCTGGCTCCCGGCAGCGGGAGTCTCCTGGAGTGTCGAGGATGGGATGGGATGGGATGGGATGGGATGGGATGGGATGGGATGGGATGGGATGGGATCTCTCCACGTCCAAGAAAAACGCGAGGCCTGGAAATATTGTGTAAAACTGGTTTGGGCAAGCATCCTGCAAGTCTCCTGAGCTTGTGAGCATGTCAGAATTTGAGGGGGGAGCCGGGACTCCTGGGATCATTGCAGATCTCAGAGTGGCTCCTAAAGGGAAGACAAGACTGGAAATTAGATCTGGCCTCACACAGAAAGGAGGGCGCAAAGCATCTGGGGCATCCAAGCTGGTGAATAATCAGCCAGAGGATCCTTCACTGCATTTTATCACACTGATTCCTTTCTTACAAACCTAGGGGCTTGAAACTACATCCATTCTTTCCCTCTTCACTGTCCCTAGCTTTTCTTTTTTTTTTTTTTCATGGTCAATAATTTGTGGCCACAGCTGGGTTTTTTCTTTCAACAGCAGAGACAAATAAAAGCACTGAATATTTCAGTCTTCCCTCTATTTTGTCCATTAGTTGCTTAGTTCCCCATAAATAATGGAACTGCATCTTCTCTAATAATTCCCTTACTTCTAACATAAGGTTATTGATTAATAAAGCTGTGGCTGCATAACAACCTTTTCAGGACAGTAAAAGTTCTGTATTTCTCGGCACTCTATAAAATTTTAAATTGCCCTAAGCAGAATTTTTCAGCCATTTTGTATTCACCTTGTGATTCAGTTGAACTTACCATATTTCTTGAGTTTGCTTATAAGAATGTCATGTGAAGCTGTATGAAAAACTGCAATAAAACCAAGGTAGTGTACAGCTTTAACTGCTCCTTCTTTAAAGACACTTTTTCCATCCTGATCCACAATGAAAGTCTACATTGTTCTAATGCTGGTGTAAACCTAAAGTTAAGTGCCCAAAAATGACAGAGTTTTAAAAGAGATCAAAACCAGGCCTACAAGGACCCCCGAATGACAGTGCTCCCCATAGCTTCCTCCTCTTACTGAATATGTAGTACAAGTGTTGAGAGTGCTTACTTTCCTCAATGCTTTTGAAAACATGATTCTGTTTTTTAAGATGGGTGTCATTAGTGGTAAGAAACTCCCATCAAATTGTACAGAGACTATTAAAGAGAGGTTCAGCAAAGCTAGGCTGAGACCTTGGTACTTGCGACTCTGCCAATAAACCTACCTGCCAGCAGCCTTGCTGTGCAGAGTCAGCATCACAGAATATGGGACTGGATCTCAGATATGTCACACCTGCTCTTGAGCAATATCTGATTATGTAAGTCTTATACATAAATGTATCTATTCATGTGGTTACTTGGGGCTGGTCCTGTTTAACACTTTATGGATGATCTGGACACGGGGATTGAGTGCACCCTCAGTAAATCTGCAGACAACTCTAAGTTGGGTGGAAGTGCTGATCTGCTCATGGGCAGGAATGCTCTACAGAGACCTGGACAGACTCAATCAATGGGCTAAATACAAATGCATGAGGTCAATAAGGTGAAGTGCCCGAACCTGCATTTGGGTCGCAGCAGCCCCATGCAGAGATACAGGCTGGGGGAGGAATGTCTTGAAAGTTGTTTGGCAGAAAGGTACCTGTCAATGCCAGTCAACAGCTAGTTTAATATGAGCAAGCAGTGCACCCAGGTAGCCAAGAAGCTCAATGGCATTTTGGCCTGTATCAAGAATAGTGAAGCCAGCAGGACTAGGGGAGTCGTCATCCCCCTGTACTCCACACTGGTGAGGCCACACCTCAGGTACTGGGCTCAGTTCTGGGCCCTTCACCTTAAAAAAGACATTGAAGTGCTGGAGTGTGTCCAGTGAAGGGTGACAAGGCTTGTGAAAGGTCTCAAAAACATGTGTTATGAGGAGTGGCAGAAGGAGCTGGGTTTATTTAGTCTAAAGAAGAGGTTCGGGGTGGACCTCATCTCTCTCTCTAACTGCCTGAAAGGAGCTTGTAGTGAGGTGGGGCTGGTCTCTTCTTCCATGCCTGCAGTGAGAGGACTAGAGGAAATGACCTTAAGCTGAATCAAGGGAGATACAGACAAATTTTCACTGTTAGGGTGATCAGCCATTGGAATAGGTTGCCCAGAGAGGTAATGGAGTTGCCAACCCTGAAAGTGCATCAGAGGTGTCTGGATCTCGCTCTGGGTGACAGTTTAGTGGTTTAGGGGTTACAGTGGTACTGCTGGGTTAACAGTTGGACTGGAGGATATTAAAGGTCTCTTCCAACCTTGATGATTCTATGATGAATCTATGATATTTGTACTGCTCCGACACAGTGTTTTCCACAATTACACTGGGTTAAGGAAGCAGCTGGGGATCTTAGGCAAAAGGGAAAAATGCAACATATCCACAGCCACAGCAGCTGAAGCCAAATTGGCAGACACTAAGTCTGGCCTCATACTGCACTCAGCCAGCACTTTCTCAAATGGCCCAGAAAGCTTCAGCACTTGCTCCATTCCATTATTTGTGTCCCATGGTTAAGTTTGGAAGGTTACTGGTGCCATGACCAGCTCCTTAACTCTCTCAGGTCAGTGTTCAGATCATTCCTCCAATAACCTAAATCCCAAGTTGTTGTATGAAACAGTCCTTAAAACTAAATACATTTGAAACTACCTACAGCTGCTTTCATTTTCAATTCCTCCTGATGTCTCTGCTCTCCCTACTCATTTTGCTTTATTGTTTTCCTTCATTATTTTTCCAGTCTCTATGGGTCCCTGCAATTGAATAATTATCCCATCTTAATTCTCTGGGTTGTCTTCAAAATCACTCTAAGTCTTATCCTGCCAAACAACCAATTCTCCTTTATCCTCACTCCTGTGCTGCTGTCTTTTACTTTACCTTGTATTTATTTGCTTTGACTTTCTTTTTACATTTCAAGCTCTCCGAGCAAGGACAAGGCTTGCATGCATAAAATGCATCATAATTCTATGATGCCATTTGAGAAATAGGAATATAAACAGAAGGTTGTTTTCTCAATCAAAATAAGCACATGTGCTTAACTGCCTACTGTAAAAAAGAAACAAATAGATTTATGGCAAGACCTTGTGCCAGCACCTAACTGGCTAATCTTTTTCTTCCCCTACTAAGCAGGCAGTGAACAGATATGAGAACTGTTTTTTTCAGAGACAGAGCGAAGGCAATGCCTTTGGGAGGCAGAGATCTGCACTCACTGACATATGACTTGACTGAAAAGCAAGGCAAGAAATGTACTGTTTTGGATTATGTTATTTTATTTCACTTCTTTGTTATCAATGCTAATCTTTGGAGGTGCAAGGGAACACTTGCTTTCTGTTCCACTTTGTTTGCCCAGTTGTTCCACATTAGCCCCTCGTATCTTGTTTTCCATGCAGAGACCCCACAGCACCTCTGCTTCCAACATTTTACTGTGAAAAGTTGCTTTTAATACAAAGAGTGTGTTAACCGCAAGTACATGGTTGGGGTTGACAGATTGATTTTGAAGCTGCTGACCTTGGAGAGTGACATTTATTAAGATTAATCCATGGGGCATTTCTCCCAATATGCACTTTTAAGCATCAAAACCAAACCCTTCTGCTTTCTGACCAATAAATTTATGTCAGTAGAATGAAGAAGACTTGAAATTCTGGTAAGTGAAAACTTTCTGATGAATTGGCCACCTGCATATTTTCAGTGGTAGCGTATCTCAAATTTCTGCATAAATTAATCCCATTTTCCCTGTAGAATAATCTTTTTAATTTTTTTTTAATCCAGCAATGCTTCAGATTTTCTTACTTCAGTCTAGATGATCCTTAATTTTGTTTCTAGGAGATAGTCCTTGAAATAGTGGTTGTCTGAAGTGGTAGAAACATCACATACTTTAAATGCCAGCTCTGCTGTAACTGTGCAATTAGATCATGTCTGATGTGGCTTTCTAAAAACTAAGCCTAAAATTTAACCCTAAAAGAGTCTCTGTCCAAGAATCCCACACTAATGAAGAACACCATGGCAGGATAAATAATTTACTGAGTAATGCCCTCATCTCCGTACACTACAAAACTACCTTTAAAGAAACATAAGAAATACCTTCTGAAGTTGCAGAAAGTTTTGTTCCAAATTTCACTGTATGGGCTGATCATTGGTTAAGCAAACAAAAATGGCAGAGAATTCAAGTTCAAGTCTCTGGTATTTCTCAACAACTACCAGGTGAAGCAAAACATTACAGGCAGATCTGCAAATCTTGCTGTGTAATGCACAGGAATTAAAAAGCCTGTTTGCCTGAAGGAATAGTAAGTGGAAAAGCAATTTCAAGTCACACTACAAAATAACTGGAGCTGCAATCATGTGCTGTTTAACTGCCTGTTTGGGAGCCTTGTACACTCATAAGCCTGATTTCTGGGAGCTTAAGTGCTTGATCAAAAATACTAAAGTCACAGAATGCAAATGTCTGGATGAGAGTAAAGTTATTCAGCAGGCTCAAGTCAATTTAGAAAAAACAGTTACTTTGGACCAGTAGATACTGTTAGCCAGATATTATCTGTTCATGCTGCAATCTTAAGCTTTCCCACTGCCACCCCTAAGAATTTTATCCAGTTTTTCTGTTCCTTTCTTCTTACTTCAGTAAAAGGTCTTTTTCCCCATCTGATTATTATTTTATTTAAGTGCAGATTCAGGATCAGTCTCTTGTCTCCTTGGATATTTACTAGAACTGGAATACTCATCTTAAATATACAACATATCTCACCTTCAAATTTTGATTTGACTATTTGGCTAAAGTCCAGTACCTCATGGGAAAACCTGTGCCCCTTAACCCCACCTGCCACAGCTATCGGGTTTTGTTTTGCTATCAGCTATAAGCTTGGTACTTGTATACAGCTTCTGCCCATCACAATCCAGTTCGAAGTCAGGTAAGGGGATTGAATCTTCCAGATTTCTAGGGAAGAAGCTACTATGGCAATGCACTAGGATGGAAATGCCCTACAGTCCTGGGAAGTCTAGCAGCCCATGTGGGTGAGCATATGTAGAACAAAGCAAGGCCATGAATGAAGACAAGGGAGTCAAGAACTTTTCCATCCTTTCTTGCTGTGACAGCCTTGACTGAAGCCTAGCAGGACAAAGAAAAATTATAATTTCTGTAACTTTCAGTATTACTGCACGTTACTTGCAGAGCATCTTGGCTTCCCCTTTGCAAAAAGGCAGTTTGCCACCATCAGGCAAGAAGGGCCATCCAGAAGAATTGCTGTTGCACTATGGGAGAGCATGTGCCCATGCAGATGAAGTGGCATTTCGGTTCAACACCTTTATGCTCCAGTGACACCTCGAGGATAATTCCACAAACACGAGCCAAAGCAGTCTGGCAACAGTCCTGCTAAAAAATTCTCACTATGTGTCCTTCACATCTTTTTTTTTTCTTTTTATTTGTGTTAGGTCTTAGACCCTTTGCCTAAAGGGCTGTCTCATCCTAACAGACATTCTCTTCCAGAACCCAGCTGGGCAGCCTGCACCACTTTGCTTTTCCTTCCATGGTGTCTCTGAGCAGGATGCAGTACATCTCCCTCCTCAGAGCTGTATGAGCTGCCATCTCCAGCTATATGACACTGTGCAAGAATAGAGAACAGAAGAAAGTGCCTACATCTGTTTTGATTTGCTAAGATCTTTAGGAGTGCCTGAATTTTGAAATAAGGTAGTTTGAGAGTTTGGTATGTTTTAGGCACAGCAGCTGGCCCCTTAATACGTGTTTGGGCTGAAGCACAATTTGAGAACAGACATCTCATGGTTATCCTATCATGCTATTTAGAATCTATAGCTGCAAATCCAACTATTTGACTTTTTTTTTCCTGCTCTGCAAGGGAATGTATGAAATACTGCATGCTACCACTAATTTCTAAACCTTCAATGGATTTTTTTGTGAAATCACAGCTATATATTGAAAAGCAAAGCATTTTGGCTCATCCATATTTTAAATTTCAAAAGAAATGTTTTGGTATTAGAACATAATTAATTTTTGGATAGTTAGCTACAGTTGGAAGGAAATGTAAAATGTTGCAGTTAACACAGTCATGTTAACTCAGTCATACTGTACACATATGACTCCATTCATCAGGAATGGATGCAACAAGAGACTTGATTTCATTTCCAGCAGGTTGGGTGTCTGGTGTGGCCAATGACAGCCAAAAGGTTGAAGCACCAAGGCCTCTGGAGCAGTCCTGGATTTACTGCTACTTTCTTATTAGGGCATAAAAAGATGGACATGTTGCACATGAGCAATTGTTTCAAAAATGTAGTTGCTAATGGTGATCTAGGATAGTACAGGAATCTGTGGCCCAGCTTAGACCTGCAATTTAGCCTGTTAACCTCTCTGCATGGCCAGATTACTGTTCAGTACAAATTGGACTAAAGTGTGTACCATCAAAGACATTTTTACTTTTTAATTTCCTCAGTTCTTTGCATTTTCCTTCACAATATTCATATTGTAACACTTGTAGCCTTGATAGTTTAATAACAACATAAATGAATCACGGAGTTTTTCTATCTATCGGGTTGTTATCATACCAGAACAAATAAAATGCTATCTGAACAAATAATCTCTCAAGCATTAAACTAAATAGAAATAGAAGGAAATACCCTGGAACTATTGAACAAGTTCCATTTTTATTAGAGCTAGTGATGTTTATAATGAGTAGATTTTCTTTAGATAGCACTAATAAACATCCAAAGGATTGCTCAGAGTAATTTCAAACAGTCTAAAATTTCAAAGACTCTACAGAGGCAAGCAGCACTAGAAGCCCACTCATAAAAAAAAAAAAAAATCAAATGGTTCCAAACAAATCTAGTAGAAATGAGACCTTTTTTGTGGAAAAAAGAGTCATGGCAGGAGGGAAAGAAAAGGGCGGTAGGGAGGAAAGCCTTAATGAAAAGATTGACAGTGTTTCTTGGAACTGGTACTTGTACATCCACATTGAAGTGACTTTGTCCTATGAATGTCAACATAACTTTGAAAAGGTTTGCTATTCACTAAATGACATACTCAGACAACTAACATCACTGCTACGCTGTTTTCTGTTAGAAAAGCTCTCCATGATATGAATTGTCTTTTTGGAATTGTTAGGTTGGAAAATATTGCTAAGATCATCAAGTCCTACCCTTAACCCAGCACTGCCAAGTACACCACTAAAGTGTGTCCCAAAGCATTCCATCTACACATCTTTTAAATACCCCAATGGTGACCCAATCACTTCCCTAGTCAGCCTTTTCCAATGCTTTACAACTCTTTCTGTGAATAAATTTTTCCTAATATTTAATCTAAACCTTCCTGTGGCATAACTTGAGGCAATTCCCTTGTATTCTATTGCTTGTTACTTGCAAAAAGAGACCAATCCCTACCTCACTGCAACCTCTCTTCAGGTAGTTATAGAGAGCAATAAGATCTCCCTTGAGTCTTCTTTTCTCCAACTTAAACAATCTCAGCTTCCTCAGCCACTCCTCACAAGACTCCACGTGTCTCACAGGATCCCTCTGGACAAAGTGTCCGGCACACAGCTGGATAAACACAAGGATGGGGTGGGTGAGCAGCTGGCTTACAGGTCAAGCACAGAGGGTGATAGTGAATTGGGTAACATCAGACTAGTGACCTGTCACTAGTGGGGTTCCACAGGGCTCTGTCTTAGCCCTTGTGCTCTTCAAAATCTTCATAAATGGCTTGGACGCCGGACTGGAAGGGATACTAAGCAAGTTGGCAGATGACACAAAACTGGGAGGAGCTGTTGACTCCCTTGAAGGTAGGGAGACCCTGCAGAGAGACCTGGACAAATTAGGGGACTGGGCAATGACCAGCCAGAAGAAGTTCAACAAGGGGAAGTGTCAGCTGCTGCTTCTGGGATGGGGCAACCCTGGCTGGTGGTACAGACTGAGGAATGAGATGCTGGAAACCAGCACTGTGGAAAGGGATTTGGGGGTCCTGGTTGATGGCAAGTTGAATCTGAGTCAGCAGTGCCCTGGCAGCCAGGAGGGCCAACCATGTCCTGGGGGGCATCAGGCAAAGCATCGCCAGCCAGTCAAGGGAGGCGATTGTCCTGCTCTGCTCTGCACTGGGGCGGCCTCACTGGAATATGTGGGCAGTTTTGGGGACCACTATATAAGAAAAATACTAAGCTGTTAGAGAGCATCCAAAGGAGGACAGTGAAGATGGTGAAGGCCCATGAGGGGAAGCCTTATGAGGAGCAGTTGAGGTCACCTTGTCTGTTCAGCCTGGAGAAGAGAAGGCTGAGGGGAGACCTCATTGCAGTTACGACTTCCTCGTGAGGGGAAGCACAGTCAGACACTGATCTCTTCTCTCTGGTGACCAATGACAGTACACAAGGGAATGGCCTGAAATTGTGTCACGGGAGGTTTAGGCTGAATATTAGAAAGAGGTTCTTCACCCAGAGGGTGGTTGGGCACTGGAACAGGCTCCCCAGGGAAGTGCTCACAGCACCAAGCCTGACAGAGTTCAAGAAGTGATTGGATGATACTCTCAGGCACATGGTGTGACTCTTGGGGATGGGCCTGTGCAGTGACAAGAGTTGGACTCAAGGTTCCTTGTGGTTTCCTCTAATTCAGCACGTTCTGTGATTCTGTGTTTATTGCGTGAGAGCATGTAGGAGTGTTGGACTTCATGTATCATTTCTGTAGCTAATCAGATATTCACTGGTATCTGCCTGTCTTGGAGGGCTGGTTCTACTTTTATTTTGCTGCTGCCAGTAGCTTAAATTCAGCCCAGGAGTTAGGGATTGATCCAAATGCCATTGAATACCCATCCCTTCAGAAACGGGAGAACATGACAGGTTTTATGTTCAAACTAAGTGCAGCTCCAGTCCAGCTTCCCCTGTATCCAGAGGCCAGATGCATACTCAAGTGAGGACAGTCACATAAAATACTGGTTTAGGACGACTGCTGCTAATTATAGAAAGTGATGACTATCCTCTAAGAGTAATCACTTCTTTCTGTGAAGTGAACAGATCTCATTCTAGCTCCTAACAGGCAGATACCAAAGTGATAAAAGGGGACACTGAAATGCTCTCACAGGCCCGTGCCTGGTGAAACAGAGACTGAAAGGATGAGGCGGTACAAGGTAGTTCAAAATGGGGTTGCACCAGTTCAAACAGTAGGTTAAAAATGTTCCTTCCCAAGGTTTCAAGTGCATCTTCTTCTCATCTCTTTAAACCTGTTTCGTAAGATAGTGACTGGGTGATAATGAATGCTATCCATTCACTGTGCTTGCTGAATATATTGATTAATTGTGCACAACACTTTGAAGATAAAGTACTGTTTTGTTAATAAACACAGCCTAATGATTCTCTCCTAGGCTTTTTAGCACTCCTCTTGCTTTGTTCGAGGTGTAAATACCTCACTGCAGCTACAGGCAGCCAGGCTGACCGGCTGCGTGGGCCACACGCTGATTTCAGCCGAAGGCTTTCACATCAATTGTTCCGCGGCTGTTCTCCTCCATTGCCAACACATCGCGCTATCTCCTGCTGTTGTCTCCTTGCTTGCTTGTTCAGGGCCGGGGTAAGGGAATTTCAATGACTTCTGGTGAAAAGGGCCCTTGCTTTGCAGCAGGCTGCCATTTCCCTGTGCCTAATACACAAAGAAGGCGGCCAACGAGAGCACGCTGCTTTCATAGGCTGCAAACAGCCTTTGAGTGGAACAAAATGACCAAAAGAGCAGAAACACCAATTTCCTCTTCAATCTCCCCACCCTGCCTCAGAGTAACATTAGGGGGCAATTTTCTTTGAGGAAAGAAAGAACTTTTCCTGGCCATAGGAGTATGACAGAAGAGACTGCTGAAATCAGCTGTTAGCACAGGTTTGTGTATTTTTCACACCTAAAAAGACCTTTCGTTTAGTTTTCTCTCTCGGACTCCAGCAGCACATGTTTTGGAGAGACAATGAATACTGCTTTCACATGTAATTGCAGGAGCGCACCACTTCAAAGGTGCCCAGAACCAGGCAAAGCACCACAGGAAAACAAAGAAACAATGTGAGCGCTTAGCTGCTAACATTAGCTCTCAGTGAGAATTAAACCTTCTGTAAGACACCGGTGTCAAGCTCACCTGAGTTAAGAGTTGCTCCATTAGCTGATAGAAACACGGAGTTTGTGGGAACTGACCCTGCCAACACTTAACATATGTGCTTCATTTTAAACTTATAAAAATATTCCCATTTGGATAATCAATATGGACAGAGCTAACAACGGGTTGTAAACGTTGGTGAGACCAAGACCTGAGTCCATTCCTCTACCAGACATCCCAGGGGATCAAGCCTGCAAAAGTTCTCAGCAGGTCACGTATCTCAAACATTCAGAGAGAAAAAAGATTTTGATTGTAAACTGTTGGTGTTGTGAATAAAACCCAAAGCAACTAAAATCAACCGAAATATCTCCTTCACTTTGTGTAACGTGCACGGTAGTCACAGAGAAATAGTAATAAAAGCAGCAAAATCAGCCAGCTCTGCAGCTAATCCTATGGCTCTTCTTCAGTACCTAAAACAGTGACAGAAACCATATGAACCATCCCCTATAACTGAAGCACACCTGAATCTCTCTCCTTTTTCTCTCCCTTGGTGATCAACCTCACTGAGATCACATTTTTCCTTTAAGACACCACTACTTCTACCTCTATACCTGTTTTTACAAAATTTCCAGAGCTTCAAAATATATGATACCTGGAATTATGTCATGGTCCAAATTTGTTATGGGAAAACAGATAGAAGTCCAAAACATCACTGCATAAGCCTTACTTCCTTAGGAAAATAGGGCAAAAATAAAAACGTATGTCAAACTACAAAACTGCTAGAAAATTGAAGACCAGACACAGCATGTGAAGTTATTTTTCTTTTTCCCCTTCTTTGCCAAACTAGGTTTAAATGTGCTTTACATCAATACTTATCACAAGTCTATAATACTCTGCTGTGACCCATGGCAGTAACCATTTTGAATAAGATGCCATTAACACACAGAAGTAATCTGTCTGCTGCAATTCCATCAAACTACTCCATTCAGAGGTCAAAAATGTTTTTCGTCTCTCCATCTGCTCAGTTTTGTGGATTCATTGAATAAAGAAGGCAAAAATTCTAAATACTGAGCAAGTCTATTTTAAGAAGTATATTTATCACAATTCTAATGTGTTGGGTGACTAATAACACACATGTGTGCACTGTGCTAGCCAAAAAATATCAACGTTTCCAAATAGTTACTGCATTTACAATTAAAATAATGCATTTGCCAAATGTTTGGTTGTTTTTCTTTGTTTTATTCAAATGATGATTTCTCTTCTGGTCTAAATGCAGAACAAAACTTCCTAAGTATCAGAAGTAAAACATTAGGGAGAGATTCTAATGCCTGACAGGGCCTCATTCAGCTCTCAGTCATACAATATTGCCTAGATAATATCAGGCTTGTCATTGTTGTAGGTGCCCTAATAGCATCCTAACAAGGAAAACTGAAATGAGGCTTTAAATTTTGCCTCTTACAAGTCCCTTGCTTGTCAGTCACAATTCTTCAGACATTTCTTATGCTATGTGATTTCTGGCTTGTGCTGACCCTCCTGCTGCCTCCATCCTCCTGTAAGCGATGGCGGCAGGAGAGGTGAGTGGCAGCAGGAGTTCACACACACAGCTCTCTTATGCCCTATGGTAGCTGGTGTGCAGAAAGCTTAATATGTGAATTTTCCTGCTGCTTTATTGACTTCTGCTCTGAGACTGGCCGGGGAGTAGAATCTTACAGAACAATAGAGATAGATAATCAAAGAAGGATTAAAACTGCATTGTCTTTTTGTAACATTGTTAAAACCACAGATTTCAGAAGAGAAAACACAAATGAAGTACCTGGTGATTGCTTCCCATGACTTCTTTTCCTCTCTTACAGCAAAAAGGGATATTGAGGCTTACCCAGTAGTGGATTTAGTGGTCTACTGCCTTCATGTTCCATTCTCTCATCCATTCTAATCCACGTACCACTGTTGACACCATCCTGACACTATGGTAAGCCAGTTCTGAGAGCAATATCATCAGGTATCGTGGAAGCAGAAAAAGATATATATAACTTTTTCTTGTTGTTTTATGGATGTTGTCTCCCAAAAGAGGCTCATTATGGGATTAGATATGTACTAAGATAGACCAAGATGCTGGCACAGTATATGGTCAGAATCAGGGAAAGGGATGGGGACTGTCAATCATTGAAGAGAACCTTAGACCAGCCTAGCTAATGTAAAATCCCTCTTGAAGAAATTAATCATTGAGGATAAGTTATAAGGGGAAGGACAGTAAAACAGAGGGACAAGGTATTCATTAAACATCATTTGCTACTCTCAGTGTTGGTTTGCTCGCTTCCATGTAGCACCATGCCTAGAGAACTGCTTGAGAGAGGTGCCAAAGGCAATAGAATCATAGGTGAAGATTTGGGACACAGGAGGTCCTGGCCACAAGCTCAAGTATGAGCTTTCAGCTGCTTTAGCATGCCTCTGGATGAACAGACTGCAGACTCAATCCCCCTGATCAGGCTTCCTGCTGTTGGGTGAGAGATGGCTGCCCCAGGAGCCACATCATTGTGTTAGAGTTACACTGATGGGGTATTTCAGTTTTGGCACTAGGCAGCTGTGCAGGACTTAATTCCAGCATGTAAAAGGAGTATACCTTTGTCTGGTTAGACTTCTGCATGTATGTTTGGCTATTTTCTCTAATGACAGCGAAGTTTATTCTTCTGGACACTTATTTTGCTAACTAACTAAAGTTATATTTTATTACTTTTACGTACGTCTTCCTCAGTCAGCTGAAGAAGGAGGCAAAATGCAAAACAAAGCAAATCCAGCAAGACTAAATAACATCTTTGGTGTAACATAACATTGGCATAGGTCATCTGATCGTAGTAGGCTTTACCTTCACTAGAAGCATTGCCTTACTTAAAGAAACAAACCCACCTACTGCAAGACTCCACACTTCCCTTTCCAGCATGGATCAATTCTCCATTTCAATGCACCATTTCCCCATAGTCCTTTTAACTCAGGCTTCCAAGTTTCATAAAACAGCAGTACAACTTGCAGAGCACCTGCAATCTTTCCACTGTATTCACCACTGGTGGAGGCTGAGCTTAGAAGAATCACAGCCACTGTTAAAAACTGCATTTCAAGGATGAAGCTGCCCACTTACACAAGCCCAGAAAATAAACAGAGACAGAAAGTTCAGCCTACATGAAAAGTTTGAATGAACAGGGGAGGAGAAGTGTAAAGAAATTAAGGCTTAGAGAAGGTATAATTTTCAAATACATGAAGGGTCTTTGTGAAGAGACAAGAACAACCTACCTGCTTTCAGCATCCTTGCTAGTATAAGGGACAAAGTATTTCATCTGCAGTAAGGAAGATTCAGTGGGATATTAGGATTACAGTACCATGTCACAGAAGGCCATTGGTATGGGACTTTGCACCCAACAGCACCTCTTTGTGTGATAAGCCTTAGGAGGAAGCACCACCCTGGATGAAATGCTTTTATACTGTAAGAGTTTTCTTGAAGGGAAGATGCATTCACAACTATCTATAAAGTAATCAAAATCCTGATTTGCTTGAGCCACTGTGCAAGGCAGTTTCTTAGCTGATTTGATGGGACTGAATTTCGTTCAGCTCTCATAAATCTTATACCAGGCTTTGTGTTCTGCTTTCTCAGAGGAGCTCAGTTTATGCAAGAATTGCTAGAATGAAATACAGCTGCAGTCTCAACAATTAATTGCTTTGGAATTGAAGACCTAGGTTTTCTGACACTGCATCCAGGAAAGCTGTACAAGCACCAACTTGATGCATATATATATATATTTATACACACATAGATCAAAGCTGCCGGAAAACTGAGCATCTGTGTTTTGTACTTGCAGAAACCTATACAAACCCTCACAATTCACTTCAGATTGCATGAGTTCCAGTTATCTGATGTGCTTGTGATAAACATGGGGGTTATTACATCCTGAGTTATTGTCCAGAAGAAAATAACTTAATCTTCTAATAAATTAAAACATGAAAAAAAATTGCATTTTTAAGGCTGATCCATGGAAGACATTGAGATTTTCAATATCCTGATGAACTAGGGCTGTTTACTGTGGAAAAAAGACAGTGACTGCACTTTGGCCAGTTCTTGGTAGTATCTCTCTTTGAGGACATACAGCACTTTATTCTGGCTTGGGTCCAAGTGAACCAACTGGCTTCATCCAGAACATTTTTTAAATACTCTGACAGAGTGGCAAGGGCACTCAAAATATGATTAATGGCAATGGGAGATCATAACAAAGGTTACTGCTTTTTCATCTGTTTGCCAGTGTTCTTAAACCAGAGATTTGAATGTGTACTGGCCAGCTATTTCACCTACTCATGCAGGGCAGTGTTCACATGGCTGATGAAGATTACGCTGGAGTTCTGGTAGGCAAATGTAACAGAGATGGACAGGGTAATCAAAACTCTATTAGTCCATCTTCATGCTGTTATCTAACCAAAATCCTTTGAGTTGGATCTCCCAGGCCTCAGTACAAACCTCATGATTTATGTATGCCTAAAGCTGCTTTCAAAAACACTCATCCTTTTACCATCTCCCACGAGCATCAAAGTGTCCAGCTTGTCTAGCAGGATGCCATGTATTTATTTTCCATGTTGCTCATGAGGAAAAGCTCCTTTAGTAAATCCATATGGGGTGGCAAGCAGTCTTAAGGAACAGAAGTTTCCCGTTGATTACCCCATTCCATCTCCTCCCTGTGGCAGAAACAGGTAAAGCGTGTTTTTTTTTCTACCAGTTTCTTTGACATGAAAATAACCACTTTTAGAATCAGGGCTAATGAGCTAGAAATGTACAAGAACAAAAAAAATTGCTCAAAACCTTTAAATACAGACACTGAAATGCAGCTATTTGACATGCTGAGCCACAACAATGACACATGATTTATTGATTAGTTAACATCACATGATGGAAGCTCAGTGAGTAATTTAAAATAGCCATATTATCTTGGAAATCTTCCTATGAATAAAAAGGTAAAATACAGCCTCTGTGTAATAGTCAATACTTAATTTTTCTATCTTAACTGAAATGTCCTGATGAATTCTGATTGGTCTAAGCCTTTTAAAACAACAAAAGCTCCTCTAATGCTGTTATATTATCTTAAACTCCTACTATTTAAGCTGTATGCTAAACTATTATAGTCCAGATACACTCAAATAGTATAAGCACAAAATTTCTGCAACATATATTTGGAAAATATTAATTATACAGTATCTGAGGTTACTGATGTAAAAAGATGCATTATTTCCATCACAGAATAGTTAAATCTGATTTTCCACTTCTAAACAGAACTCTGTAATCATGCTCTTTTATTTGTAATTGTTTTTCCATAGCCTACCTCTTTAACAAAATGAGTTCAAATATTAGTAGATAATGAGATTCTATTTTTTTATGCAATATAGATATTTTTACAGCAGCATGTATGTCACTTAGTTGATTCTAATAGCCAGTTCTTCAACCAGTTGCAGAATTAGCAATACCACCAAGTGTAAGTATAT